>JASDQU010737868.1:252982-304101 GCA_032191745.1 Picea mariana
ACAAGCAAAACAGGGAGTCACAGGACCCCTGAGAGAAAAAAGAAGATCGAGGAGTGGTAGCAGACATCGTCGTTTCTCCCCAAAGCATTCCAATAAGGAAGCACACAGTAGTTCAAGCCCATCCCCTACCAGAAAACACTGAAGATCTTGAGTGGATGAATTGAAAGGGGAGATGAACAATATTAAGCCTCCTACGTTTGATGGAGAACATAAGAAGGAGGAAGATGCTGAAACATGGTTTCCTGGCATGAGGAAATATTTCCAACTGCAAAATTATTCCTCTCAGGTAGAAGGAAGAATTGCAATGTATCAACTAAAAGGAAAAGCATTCATGTGGTGGGATCAGCTTGTGCAGGTGCAGCACATTAGAGAAAAAGATATCACATGGAAGGAATTCAAGAGGTATTTCGAGAGGAAATGCTTGACTAAAAGATACTATGACAGAAAGATGAAGGAGTTCTTCGAACTCAAGCTGGGCAGCATGACCATTGATGAATACGAACGAAGGTTTTTGGAATTACTAAAGTATGTTCCATTCATCAAAGATAAGGTTGTCAAGATTCAGAGGTATCTGAGTGGACTGCCACCTCTCATTGGTGAAAAGATTCAGTATGATGATCCTAAGACTATGGAAGAAACAACAAGAAGAGATAAATGCTTATATGAACAACAAAGAGAAAATCCTACCTTTCGAAAGGCTTGGGATGACCAGAAGAAGTTTAAGAAAGAACATAGGCAGAAGGGAAACAAACCTCCATTTTTCAGAAATAGTCCTCAAGGACATCCATCGTTTAGAGAGCCGAGAATGGATGAAGTGGGAGAACAAAGGCAGAGACAGACTCTCATTCATTGTTGGGGCTGTAAAGAGAACCACAAGTATAGAGATTGTCCCCATAAAAATGGAAAAGCAAGAGTTGTCCATAATGTTCAACAAGCTGAAACAGTGGAAGACATGGGCAGTAGAATGCCAAGGATCTCCAAGGATCTATGTGGCCCTGGACAACAAACATGTTGAATTTCGGTCGCACATGATTGAAGTGGAAGGTATGATTAACAACCAACCATTTATTATTTTAATTGATTCAAGGGCTAGCCATAGTTATATAGACCCTAGAGTGGTGGAAAGTTTGCATTTATCAAGAAGCAAACATGAAAATTCATGGTTAGTTCAGTTGGCTACAGAAACCAAGAGGAAATTCATTGAGTTGGTTAAGTCCTATCTTGTGGACATGAAGGGATTGAGCACGAAGGTTGAATTGAATATTCTGCCTTTAGGCTCTTATGACAATTTAATTGGGATGGACTGGTTGGACCAGCACCATGCCCTCCTGGACTGTCGTAACAAGGAATTTACATGCTTGGATGAGGAGGGGAATCGGAAAACAGTCCAAGGAATTCCTAGAGCTATGGTTGTTAGAGAAATCTTAGCAATGCAGCTGAAGAAGTGCTACAGAAAAGGCTGTCAATTATTTGCAGCCCATGTGGGGGAAACGCCTAAGGATAAGGTGTCAAGTATTGAGGATCATGAGGTACTTAAAGAGTTAGAAGATATATTCCAGGAAGTACCTGGACTACCTCTGAAAAGGGATATCGATTTCTCTATAAATTTGATGCCTGGAGCAGCTCCAGTGTCGAAATCTCCTTATAGAATGAGTACGCCAGAGCTGAAAGAGTTGTAATTGCAGCTTGAAGAACTTCTAAAGAAGGGGTACATTCTCCCAAGCGTGTCGCCTTGGGGTGCCCCGGTCCTGTTCGTGAAGAAGAAGGATGGGACGTTGAGGCTATGTATTGATTTCAGACAGTTGAACAAAGTAACTGTCAAGAACAAGTATCCTCTACTGAGGATCGACGATCTTTTCGATCAGTTGAAAGGTGCAAAAATATTTTCGAAGATAGATCTCAGATTGGGATATCACCAGGTAAGAATAAAGAATGAAGACATCAGCAAGACCGCCTTTAGAACAAGGTATGGTCATTACGAGCTCACAGTGGTACCATTTGGGCTGTCGAACGCACCTGTTGTTTTTATGTGCTTGATGAATGGTGTATTCAGGGACTATCTAGACAAGTTTTTCATAGCCTTCCTGGATGACATTTTGGTGTATTCCAAGTCAGAGGAAGAGCATGAACAACACCTGAGGATGGTGCTACAAGTGTTGAGAGAAAACCAGCTGTATGCCAAGTTGAGCAAATGCTCGTTTTATCAAAGGTAGATCCATTACTTGGGGCACATTATTTCAGAAGAAGGGATTGTCGTGGATCCTGAGAAGGTTGAGGCCATCAGAGAATGGTCAGTGCTAAGGAATGTGGTGGAAGTTAGATCCTTTATGGGCCTAGCAGGCTATTACAGAAGGTTTATCGCAGGGTTCTCAAAGATAGCTCACCCTATCACTTCCTTGCAAAGGAAGGAGAAAAAGTTTCAGTGGACTGAAGAGTGTGAGAAAAGTTTCCAGCGATTGAAGCAGTTGTTAACCAGCGCTCCAATCTTGAAGATTTCAGATCCAAATGTGGATTTCGTGGTGTGCACAGATGCGTGTAAAGAAGGGTTGGGAGGAGTTCTCAGTCAGAATGGATTTGTAACCTTTTATGAGTCTAGGAAGCTGAAAGAGCACGAAAAAAATTATGCCACTCACGATTTGGAGTTGGCAGCAATCGTTCACACTCTGAGGAAATGGAGACATTACCTCATGGGAATGAGGTTTGAATTGAGAACAGACCACAACGGCCTGAAATATTTGTTTGATCAGCCAACCTTAAACGCTAGACAAAGTAGGTGGATGGAATTTCTGTGTGAGTACGACTTTGAGATCAAGCATATCAAAGGAAAGGAGAATAAAGTGGTTGATGCACTCAGCAGGAGGCTGCATGAATTACATGCTACAGCCATTAGCATGTATCAGACTGATATTAAAAGAAAAATTCTGGAGGCTGCAAATGTAGATCTGTAGTACAGAGAATTGGTAGCCAAGCTACAGCAGGGTAAGATGCCACAGAAGATGGAAATTTATAAATTGGAAACAGATGGAATATTGTTCTACAAGAACAGAATTTTTGTGCCCAGTGTCCAGTGCTTGAAACAAATGATTTTGCAGGAGATGCATAATGTACCTTATGCAAGGCACCCTAAATATCAGAAAATAATAGCAGCGGTCAAGAGCCATTACTTTTGGCCGGGTATGAATAGATAGATCATTGAATACATCGCCAGATGTATGGAGTACCAGAAAGTTAAAGGTGAGCATAGGCACCCAGCAGGGTTGCTGCAACCTTTACCCATTCCTGAGTGGAAGTGGGAAGTAGTGACAATGGATTTTATTACAGGATTTCCCAGAACAACCAAGCTGCATGATTCGATCATGGTGGTGGTGGACAAGCTTACAAAAGATGCCCATTTTATTCCACTGAAAACTACTCACAAGGCAACAAATGTTGTTGATATTTTCGTGAAGGAAGTGGCACGATTGCATGGAATTCCTAAAACGATTGTGTCTGACAGAGATCCGAAATTCACCTCAAATTTCTGTAAAGGAGTGTTCAAAGGATTCGGAACGAATATGAACTTTAGTACAGCTTATCATCCTAAGTCTGATGGACAGACAGAGAGGGTGAACGGAGTATAGAATACATACTGAGAATGTATATGATGGACAAACCATCAAGATGGGAAGACTACCTGCACTTGGTAGAATTTTCCTACAACAATGGGTATCATGCATCGTTGAAGATGAGCCCATTTGAAGCACTTTATGGAAGAAAGTGCAATACTCCAGTGAGCTGGGATAATCCATCTGATAGAGCAGTAGTTGGGCCAGAGTTGCTCAAGGAGATGGAGGACCAAATGATAAAAATTAAGCAGAATTTGAAAGTTGCCCAGGACAGGCAGAAAAGTTATGTTGATAAGAAAAAAACCCACAGAGAGTTCAAAGTGGGTAATCATGTTTTCCTGAAAGTGAAAGCTAACAGAAGTTCCCTGAAGATGGGAAGTTGCGCCAAGTTGGCAGCCAGATTTTGTGGGCCATTTGAAATCCTGGAAAGGATTGGGCCAGTTGCATATATGCTTGCATTACCTGCATCTATGACTGTACATAATGTGTTTCATGTTTCATTGCTTAATAAATATATACCAAATTCTAATCATGTTATTGATTGGAATGTGATTCAGGTGGAACAAGAAGGTGTCCTGCAAGTGCATCATGTGCGCATATTGGACAGGAAAAACAAATAGCTCCAGAATCGAGTTGTAGGGCTTGTAAAGGTCCAGTGGACCTGGTACAGTCTTGAGGACGCGACATGGGAGCATGAAGATGTTATGCGGGCAGGGTACCTGCATAATCTTTTTGAAAATTTTGAAAAGCTTGCAGATGCAGTGTAAAGTTGCACTGAGGACAGTGCAAAAATAAGGGGAGGGGATTGTAATGTCCCCAAGGCCGAGCCCTATTGTAAATCATGTCTATGAAGTATAAATCTTTCATTATGAATTGTAATTATGTTTTATAGGTTGGTGAGCCAAGTTTATATAAGCTGGTGGGCTTATGTGTTATTAGGCCGGAGAGCCTAAGAGTTAAGGCCAGGAGCCTGCTTTTGTATATGTAATCATGCAGAACATTAATAAAAATATAAACACCACTGCGTGCAGACCAACCACGATGAATGAGTGATGGGGGACTAAGCTTCCATAGATTGGGTAAGGGATTGGGGGCTGGAAGGTTGGGAAGAGAGGCTAAGTGTTGAGCCTAGGGGCTTAAGTCCTAGGGAATAATATTTTAATATTATTCCAAAAGCCATGTGAAATGTGATGTTTTATCCTAAGTTCTTTGGAAGGACGAGTGACTTCCAAATGGGAAGAAATGAGCTTCATGGGTGACAAGTGTCAACCCAAGCACATGTAGTTAAAATTGTTAAGTTGAGCCATGTTGGGGGTTTCATCCTCCATTCGATCGTCAATTATTTGAACCGTGAATCCTATGGCCCCTGTATTCGACCTTTGGATACCCTCATGCAACTTGGAAACTAGAAAACTGGAATATTTTCCTAAGAAGCCGAGGTATCAGACGTCTGAACCGTTTGAGTCTGTGTTCGACCTCTGCGTTAATTCCTTGTCACGCACCCTGAAACCAGTGAAAAACCCATGGATTGAACCATGTCACCTGTGTACGCTGTGAGCCTAGCCCATTCTCTCTTGCAGAGTCAAGTCTGTACCCGAACTGTCTTTGGGTTGCTACCTTATGTTTTTCCTAAGTGGAATTGACCAGTTGTTGTTGTTGTTATCCTCACCTTGCAGAAATTGGGCTGAAACTGGTTGAAGAAGCGGGTTATCAGGCCCGTGGTTGAAGAGGCAGGTCGTAAGGCCTGTGAGAAACTCTCTCCAGGTGAGAGAGTCTGCTGGGAAGTGGTTTTTCCCCAGAGAGAATCTAGCACCAGCTTCAGAGCTCTGAGAATTCATGATCCAGCCTATTGTCGAGGCCCAGAAAGGGAGGTGAAGCACCGATGGACTGTGCTTGTGAAGGTGTATACTCCTGGGCAGAACAGGCATGTGGAGAATGAGATTATGTTAGTAGTGGGCATAAGAAGGCATCCTGGGAAGAATCCTTCCAGTTATCCTGTGCAGTTTTCCCTGTAACCTCAGCCTAGACTAGGATTCCTTGCTTTGGGTGGAGCTTAGTCCTAGCTCGGGAGTGACCTACTGCTAAGAGTGATGAGCAGTGTGGTCTAAGGCTGGGAGGTTCGTGGAAGGCCTGCACGTAGTGGAATTACCACGGTTTCAAAGATAAGTATCAGCTTATGCTTAATATTATGTTTTGCATGCCTGTGATGATTATATGTATCATGTATTCTGCTGTGCATACGAATTACTGTTAATGCCAGGGATTATTTATATTAGCAGTAATCTTGTGTTTACTCTGATTTAAATGTGTTTAATATGATTTAAATGCATGTTATTAATTAAATATGAGAATGATGTTGTTCCACATAGTAGCGTTTGCCCGGCCAGTGGGATGAGGGTCGGGGAGTGTTACAACAGCCATGAAATAACTATGTCTATTCACAGGTGAAGCCAGGATACATGATTAGAAAGGTATCATGAGAGATCACATTAAATTTGTGGGGTTAATAAACCTTTCTGTGCATGATGCCAATGATTTTAAAGATATTTTCGAGGGATCCCTATTCTTTGAAGAGTTATTAAACAGGATCTAGAATGAACCAAGAAAACAAAATTTACATAGAGATGAAGAATAAATAAGGAAGATAACCAAAGATTAGTGAGAACTACTAATAGTCAGGGAAAATGAGAAAGGAGAGGAAATAACGCAAGTAGAGGCAACCAAAGAAGAATAAAGTTATAAGAGGACTATGGAGGTAGAAGAAAGGTTTAATAAAAGAGAGAAACAAAAACAAGAAGAGGCTAAACAAAAAGAGAATGAAAACAAAAAACAAAAGAAAGAAGAAGAAACAAAGAATACAAGGAAAAGGTTGAATTAGAGGAGAAGAAAAAGAGGGAGTTAGAGGAAAATAGGAAAGAAGAAGATTCAACCCGAAAGGCTACAGAAGAAGAAGAAAAGACAAAGGAGGAAGAAAGGAAAAAATTTGCAGAAATAGAATGGAGGAAAAGAGAAGAAGTAGTCTGAAGAGTTGTTGAAGAAAAACAGAAGAAAAAAAGTGGAAGAAGAGAAAAAGAAAAAGGAGGAAGGAAGAGGAATTAGTAGAAGCTAAAACACAAAAGAAAAGGAAAATGGAGGAGGAAAAAAGAAAGGAGGCAAGTCCTAGTACTATCAAGGGGATTACACTGTTGAATACACCTATCAATGTCGATACCCCTATGAGCACAATACCAGGGAATTTCTCATACTCTTCTCAATTGATAGAGTTTGATTATGATGTAGTAGTTGTAGGAGAATACTTCTACAGAAACTAAAAAAGGGGAATTGAGAAGAGGTCAACCAAAAGGAAAAGTTATGAAGACACTCCTACCAAAGGATATTTAGACAAGGCAATTTCATGAAAGAAGGGGACAAATCCTCAAGTCTGTGTCATAGACATAGCTTCTACCTTGAGTGCATTTGCAGGGGGGAATTTATTCTATGTTTGTGAATTAAGTGCTACATTAGATCTCTATAAGGAAAAGGTAGCAGAGTTGGAAGAGCAACTGAATTTTCAGAAATACCATTAGGAGGATGACTTTAAACAACAAATAAATGAGGTTGAATAACTGGACATAACAATTAAAAACTCTAAAAAGGAAACATTCGCAAGAGATAGATATAATAAAAGTTGAGCACCAGGGAGAACTTGATCTTTCTAAGAAAATAAAGTTAAATGTTATTGAGAATGGAGTAAATATCAAGAAACTTGAGAAATAATTGAAAGAAATTTGACAAGGAGCATGTGCACTAGATAGTGTAAAAGAATAAGCTAGCAAGGCTAATGAAGAGCTAATAGAAGCACAAAATATCTTCTTCACCCAGCTGAATGTGATCCAAGATTATCAGGATGAGATCATTAGCCTATCTTATTAGCTAGATAGAATAAAAGGAAAGTACACAAAGACATCATGCATTTGACAAAATCATTTATTGGTAAGAAAGGTATGAATAGACACATGTTGATTTGTTCAGATTCACCAACAAGGAATACAGAAAGACTCAAATGTTGATGGATGGATGGAAAAAATTAGGCCATGATGTTAAGGATACCATCAACCTCTCCAATAAAGCATGTGTTAAAATGTGGAACTTTACTGATAAGTTTCTAGAGCAATTCAATATGCCAGTCAATAAGGAGCTCGCCCAAGCAGGACCCAGAAAGTTAAGGATAACAGAGGTGGAAGAAAAAAGAGACAGTAGTAAGAAGGTTATTGAGCATATTATTAAGGTCAAAAAAGACATCTTGAGAAAATGTTTAATACATTTGATCAAACAAATTGCAGCTGCAAATGGATTTGTAAATAAAATCCACAAAGCATGAAAAAGGAAGTTGCAGACAGAGTCTGTGATGGAGAGCTAGAACTAGAAAAGATGAAGTTAATCAAGTTGGAAGACATCACAAAATCATACAACTTGTGGATGACCTATGTAGAAGACTTAGCCTCAAATAAAGCCTCATGTTTTTTTTTATAATGTATATTGTTATATTTTCATAAAATTTTGTTAGCATTAGATTTACCATAGCATTTTGATCTCGTTTTAGCATTCAATAACCATATATTGAAATATATAAGCAACAGATAAACAAGCACAAGAAGACAAAATGATTTATCCTGAGAAAACCCCAAACTCAAGGAAAAAGCCAACCAACTTTTCTTAGAGATATTATTTCTGATAGTACAGTCCAACCATGAACAAGCTCTTTTCACAAGAGAAAACCAACAATTAAGAAACCCTGATAACAAATACTTATATCATCTTCTTTTCAACCCCTAACGAGGGTATACAACTGAGCAACACCACAAAACTGGCACAAGATAGGTGCATCACTAGAGCAAGATAGTGCACCACATAACTGGCACAACTGGCAACTGAAACTGCAATTGACAACTGGCAGCTGCAACTGACAATTGGCACGAAGAAACTGGGTAGAACCACACAATCTTAGGGAAAATCTTCTATAGGTAGCACACAAGAGAAACCTCCAAGAACCACTAATAATATCCTTCCCCAAGTGCGGCGCACTCTCTAAGAGAACCAAAGAACTAGAAATAGTGAAGTTGTCAAAACTATAGTTGCTAGCTGCCTAGTGCACATTGCAGAAGGAGAATTGTATGTTTGTACAAATGAAATGATCCAACCTGTATTTATACTAATCTAGGCGCATGTGTGGGCTGACTTATCATTATGGATCTTTATTATTTTCATTTGGGGCCAACTTCTCTTATGGGGTCTTCAATATTACTTTATTATTTTTGTGGGCCGACTTCTCTTCCTCGAAGTTATATTTCCACTTTATTATTTTTCTATGGACCAACTTTTCTTTCGGGGTGTTCTTCAATTGTTCAATGGTCTTCCTTTGACTTCTGGAATCTTCTTCTCTTATAAGAAAAGTTGTCTAGGAGGGAATACCTCCCCTTGCTACCAAAACATCAACATATATTTCTTCATGGAGTCCTAATTGTATATAGAATAGGAGAAATTGAAACGATGAGGTGTAATTGTCATTTGAAATGATGGTAGTTACATAATGTAAATAGACTCTCTTCTTTTATAAAATATAGCTCCATCGAAGATAGAGGGATTTTTTTCCCATTATATGATCAGATGATACAATTATTTCTGAGAAAATATAGAGCAAAAGGAAATTTTGGAATCATGAATGTTTGCAAATGTGTATGGGACTATTTTGTATATGCTTTTGCTATATAATTTTCTCGAATGCTTATCATATGAAATATTTATGTGCATATTATTTGAGATGCTTATGGTTTTATGGTTTCTAGTAGATACAGGGGTAATGTTACACATCTATTTTGCAACTATTTGTGAGTTAATATGTAGCTTTATTGTTTCAACATATTATTGATTGGCATGAACTATTTCTAGAATCAATGATATTATTTCATGTTGTGTGTATCTTGTTAGAATTGCTCCTAATTAGGATAGGATAGAATAAGGTTAGATTAGAATAGTTAGTTTCAATTCAGTTTTAGATAGTTTAATTCAATTGTAACAAGAATTTTGTGGAGGACAATATGTCCTCAAGTTTGTAATTGAAAAACCTTAAGTGGAAACCAAGCCCAAATATTGGCCGGAAAATTCCTCCCCAAATGAGAGTAGGTCTAATTGGGACCTACCATCGGACATTTTCCCTTACTTGCTCGAAAAGCCATTTGGACCCTTCAACATAACCCATATCACCCAAATTTTATGGTTGTACTAGTAATATAACTTTTTCTATCATAACATCATGGTTGGACAAAGGTATTGATCTAGTCATGACTCCAATTTGGATAATTACATGGACAAGACTCTAATTTGGATAATGACATGGATAGCTCCGTTGGAAAAGGCACTAAAATATCTATTAGTAGCATCTCCAATAAGGAGTAAGTTAATAAGTGGACAAAATCAACTTTTCCATGAATCGTTTTTTTCAAGTGAGGCAAAGTTTTTCCAAGATTCATTCATTTTTTTGGAAATTTAGATGATTTAAGTCATCTTAATATGGGCCAAAACCTTTAAAGACAAACTCCTATATTCAAATTTCCAAACAATCAAGTGAAACTATAACTTTATCAAAATTCCTATGAAATTTGAGGGAAAAAAATTGTTAAAAAAAAGTGAAGTTTATCCATTTATTTACTCCCTCTTATAATATTTAACTTTAATTGGTGAAATCAAAATTAAATAAAAGTAAAGAACATAATAACTAGTTAGAGAGATGGTGATGTTAATGATGGTCAAACCAAAAAACACCTTGAAATTTTTCTATTAATATAACCCTCTATATAATATAAATCATATATAAATCAATCAAGTCTCATACACTTCTACAATTCTGCAATATCCAACGTTTGTGTGGTAAATCTATATCTTCTAATTTTTCATAGTAATTGTATTTTTCATATATGTACAACTTTTTATTGAAAAATATTAAAATATATGTATATGAAACTTATTTTTAAAGGATTTATCTAATTTGGCATTAATTCATTTTCTGGCTCTTGATGAATGAAGCTTGTCAAAATCTAGTGCTCGGTTTGATGGGCGAAGTTTAAAATTTTAAACTTCGCCCATCAAACCGAGCACTAGATTTTGACAAGCTTCATTCATCAAGAGCCAGAAAATGAATTAATGTCATCAATGTATATATGTCGATTTCATATCAAGGAAAACAAGAATGATGGTCCTCACTCTCAACATTAAAAGAATCTAATTATTCTCAAAATAGTATTATAATAGGGGACTTTAATATGAGGTTAAGAAGCAATGAAAAGTGTGGGGGAAGCATACTCAAGAATCCATTCCATGAAAAAATGGAAGATCTCATATATGAATGGGACATGGTATATTGATATGGAATGGATTATTATATAATTTTCCAACTATCTTGGTACTTTTTGGGTAGAATAATTGGAGGAATTGGCTTGCAGCGTCCATTTTAGTGGCAGGTCCTAGTTTGGAAATTTGGGGTCTCAAAACTTCCAGAGCCATTTTGAGGCATCAAATAACACTTTTTCTAGGGGTCAAAAAATTGTGAGAATAGCTCCCAACCCCTCAACATTTTTCTACACATCGAGATATTTCCAATTGTGTGAAAATCACCTCAATTGGAATTCATATGCAGAAGTTATGTCTCCCACAAGTTGACCTACCTTGTTGACCACCATGGTACCGAGTGAATGCCACATCATCCCCCATTATTCATGTGTGGGTCTAGTCACATGTGGACTTTAAAAAATATTCTAGAAGGTCCAAAACCCTAACACTAATTGAGGGTTGAAGCATGAAAAAACCCTAACCCTAGGCGACTATCAGACATGGTGTTCCATTCTTTTAGAATTTTACTTGTTCCATAGTTGATAAAATCATCTAGGAGTAGGATTTGAGAGCATAATAGAGGAGGAAGAATATTATGTAGCAACCATTCAAGACACGGTGTCAAAGGAATCTCCATAGTGAGTGTCCATTTCTTTGTATTCACATTTTCATAACTAAAGAAAAGAGAGAAAAGCACAGGCCTCATCTTCTAGTTTGGTTTTATTCTGTATTGGGTTTCCCAGGATACATCTTGTGTTCATTTTTTTGGATGGTGTGTTCATTTTCTTGTTATTTCCTTTTCATATTTCAGCTATTTTCATAAATTTGAGAAATAAGCTAGTGATAATGAATCTAAGATCTAAGGAAATAAACATGCATAGTAAAATATTTCAACATAATATAAGATCCGTTGTGACAAACTATTCCAGTGGAATATCCATGGTAGTTTACAGATCATGGATATAAATCCCATCAAATTCAAGTATACATGATCAAATAAAAGGCTCGATCCTAAACATATTGCAACAAAACTTCATTGGTTCCTCATGCACAATGAGTTTCTTCTTGAAGACAATATGAACTCCTACAAAATTATTCCATGAGCCACCATAGTTCACAAACTGATTTCATTATAGATTATGGAGTCCCCAAACTTTGGACCTCTTCCATTCAGGTTTAATCCTCTCTGGCTTCAAGATCCAAAAGTTATGGAAATAATATTAGTTGAATGGAAAAAGTGGATCGTAGGCTCACCAAGATACATCTGGGAGAAAAAAACTAAAGTTGTTAAATCGACTCTCAAAGAATCGGTAAAGCATTCATACATTCCTCCAGAAATTAAAAAAACTCAACTAAAAGCCCAGCTAGAAACCATACAATCTCAAACGGAAGAAGAAGAAATAGGCAACGATCACCAAAAAGCTAAAAGCATGATATTCTAAAAGTTGCATAGAGCACTCACAGCTAAACAAGAAATGTGGAGACTAAAATCCCATAGCCTATGGTTGAAATATGGGGATAAAAATACCTCCTTTCATAGACAAGCAAAATTAATAAGGATCAAAAACATTGTTAAGGAAATTTCCTTGGAGGATGGAATGAGAATAACCACCCTACAGGAAATAAAGGAAGCAACCAGGACACATTTTGAGGGTTTGTATTTAGAGAAAGAAGGGGTCGATCCAGCCATCACCACCTCTCTACTGAAGTAAATCCCTTTAGTCGTGTCTCAAGAAAATGTTGAATTAACAAAAAATATTGAATATTTAGAAATGTGCAATTTGAGGACTAGCCCCTAACAAAGCACCAAGCACTAATGGATATACTATCCACTTCTTCAAAGCTTGCTGGAATATAGTTAAGATATATTTAAAAACAATGCTACAATATGTCCAAAAATATTGTAAGCTTGGTGGTAATATAAACTCTTATTTTGTATCTCTCATTCCTAAAGAGGCTAACCCTTCTTCTTTCTCTGGGTTCTTCCCAATCTCTCTATGAAATTCCTCCTACAAGATCCTAACAAAAATAACAGTGAACGGAGTAAAAATGATTGTCTCTGAGATAGGTTTTGAAAATTAGGGAGGCTTCATGCAAAAGCATCATTTTTTTTATAATACAATTATGATGCAAGAACCTATTCATACAAGTTGAGAACACAAAAACAAGGGCATGATTATCAAAATTGACATGGTCAAATCCATTAACAAGGTAAGGCACTCTTTTCTATTTGATGTCTTATTCAAGTTTGGTTTTGTGCTTCTTTTATTAGATGGGTTTCCTAATGAATTAGCAAGCCATGGATCGCTCCCTTGGTAAATGGAAGGCTCAATGTTTTTGTTGGTGGAAGTAGAGAGTTGTGACAAGGGTGTCATATCTCCCCTCTTATCTACATCATAATGGATGATTCCTTGAGAAAAAAATTGGAGGTAGAAACGTTGTTAGGAAATCTCCCAGGAATCAAAATAGTCATAGGAGTCAAAAGCTTGAATCAATCTTAGTTTGCAAATGATACCCTTTTTCTAGGAGGTGCTTCCACTATTATAGTTGAGATATTTGAGTTTGTCTTGGATATCTTCACAAATGTGCCATGAATCAACATCAACAATGTAACACACCCACTATGGAAATCAAGATTTTTCACCCTTTTTCATCTTTTCTCTGATGAACAGAATCCTTGAATCCCTATGGGACCTGATACAGACCCTGCTACCCCTTAATCGTGCTCATATGATCAGCGGCTATGACCACAGGTCTTATCAGGGAGGTGCTCGTCGGCTTTCGCGATTCAGGAAATCACGGTGCATGTATTCCCCTTTCTCTCTTGTCTTTCGAAGGGCCGAAATCCAAAATGGATCTAACCGCTTAACACGATTAACAGCGACCTAGGTTAAGTTCGAGCACTCTACTCATCGGGATTTTGCATACCGAAACTTTGTGAAATGCGATGACAAGAGGTTTCACCTCTGGGTTTCCCAGGAACCGAAACTCCAAAAACGCGAATTCTAAACATGCTTCATTGTTTCGGGGTTTCCTCCATCGAAATTTTGGGGTATGCGACGACAAGAGGTCTCACACCTGGTTTTCCCGGGAACCGAAACTCTGAATCCTACATACATATATATATGTCGCTCAGCCCATTTCGAGAATTCACAAACTGGGTTTTCAGGACTGGTGAGCACAAGAAAACTTACCGTTAGGTATCCCGGTTGCCGAAATACTGAAGCACCCTACCTCATCCGTGCTATTATTATTTCGGGGTTTTGTATGCCAATATTTCAGGATATGCGCAGACAGGAGGTCTCGCACTTAGGTTTCCTAGGATTCGAAACTCCAAAATCGGTATTCATTTATAAGCTCATTTTGGGGTTTCTCCTTTTGGGATTTCGTGTTATAAAACATCAAGGGGTTCATGACCTTCGGCACTCCAGAAGTCGAAACACCAAAGTATCATATTTATGCGCACTAGGCCATCTCGGGGTTTTGCATCTAGTAGACACACATAATAAAATTGTCCTTTGGGGATCTCGGGTACCAAAACGCCAAAATGTAGATCCAAGTCACACTATGCCATATCGGGATTTCGGCACTTGCGAGTACAAGGGAATACACCCTTGAGTATTTCGATTTTTGAAATGTCGAAATATCGTAATATGTCTACGTATCATCCTTTCGGGATTACACCCATCGGGATTTCGGGACTGGCATGTACAAGGGAATTGCCTCTAGGTATCCCGGGTGACGAAATACCGAATCATCTTAACTTGTCCACGCCCCATCATTTCGGGGTTTCGTATGTCGGGATTTCACGAGTCATGAGGACAAGGGTTCTTATCCTCTAGTTCCCTGGGTGTCGAAACACCGAAACGCTTACCGACTACCACGTGTACTCTACAGATGGACGGTCCATGCACTCCCATGGGTCTTGGGATCGACGGTCCCAATTTCTTCGTTACTTGTGAAGGTTAAAAAGGGGTCGAGGCATTATCGCCTGTGTTCCTTCATTCAATTTTTACGGTCGTAACCGGCCTCAGATCCTCCGAAAGGATCTCATTCGTGCATTTAGAAAGAGGGAGGGTATCCTGGGTACCTAACCATCGAAAGGTCCTAACTCATCCACACGTTGTCATTTCAAGATTTCAGGACTTGCGAGTGCAAGGGAACTCGCCCTTGGGTATTCCGAGTATCGAAATGCTGAAATGTTGGAGTCTACGAGGACCATTCTCCCTCGTGCAAGATTTCAAGACTTAAACTATAACATCCTCCTTTGGGTCCTCAGGCAATTTACACCAAGTTTTGAAGACTAGACTAGAAGGTCTTCTAGAAGGTAAAGGAGTGGTCTCGAAGGGTGACTTCGTGGGGAAATCTATCCAAGGCATCGGGTAAGACGAACACAGGAACAAATCTCTCGAGAGAAGACTTGAAAAATCTATATTAGTTCAATATATATATATATACAAACATAAGCCATACGTGGTCTTTCCAGTAAAAGCATGCAGCCATCCTTTCTTATCAAAACACCATGCAGACAGTCTTATACTGAAACCATTCATAATTTCACAGACTATGAGCATACATGTCAGCATACAAATTTCAAGATACAAGACATAAAACACTTATCACAATAACATCGGGTTTGATGCAACTGCTGAGAGGGGTGCTCATTTCCACCCAACCATAGGCTCAGTGACTCCGAATGGATTTACCACTAGCCACCCCCGAGCTAGACCATGATGGTTGAGACTTTCTATCTCTATTCTTCAGCAATCGAGAACGAAGGTTACTCTCTTTCTTCTCTACTATCACTCACTCTGTATTTTGTTCCATAGTTATTCTGATCTTTTTCCTTCGATCCCTCCCTTGTGTCCCCCTTCCACGCCTTTTACCTGCCTTTTGCTTCCAGCGAGGTTGCATGTGGCACGAATTTCCCCGCGGTGGTCAGGTCTAAGGCCTCCATGGATGGGCGGTTCACCCCCATCCCTCATTAACCCATGAGGAGCCTCTTCACCTACCAACCTGGCGAGTAATTTATTTCGGGGCCAGCAAGCCGTTGTTGGTTCTCTGGGCCAGTGAAGACCAAATATGGTATTTGTTTTGGTGGAAGTTAACGCCACCATTCCAGGTGCCTTCCACCACCTTTGTTTAGCCATTGTGGTCTCTTTTTCAGCACATCCCCCTCTCAGCAGTCCTGCAGCACATATATATATATATTCAAAATGTTAATTTTCATTCGTCGACCTTGTATACTAAGGTCCATTTAGAATCACACATTCACATCTTTGAGTTTGCCACAGTTCTTGGTCAGCATAATTATTTTTACAGACGGGGGAAATAGGGTGTTACAATTCCCTCCCCCTTCAAGGAACATCGTCCTCGATGTTCTATCTATCATCATGACATGTATGTACAGAGGTAAACAAAATCGGATATGCATGTTTCATGGCATCCTCCATTTCCCATGTAGCCTCATCTGGGCCAAAATGTCTCCACTGCACCTTGACCTGTGCAATGGTTCGGTTCTGGAGCGGGGTTTCCTTTCTGCCTAGTATGCATTGAGGTTCTGGTAGGAATTCTCCCTCTGGTTCCACCTGGATCACAGACCAGTCAATTATATGATTAGAATCATATACATATTTCTTCAATAATGAAACATGGAAAACATTATGTGCTTTTACAGTGGGAGGGAGTGCTAGCCTATAGGCTACAGGTCCCACTCTATCTAGGACCTCAAAGGGTCCACAGTACCGAGGTGCCAACTTGGCACAAGCTCCCATTTTCAGGGAACTCTTCCTCGACCTAACTCTGAGATATACATGGTCTCCCGCCTTGAACTCTCTTGGAGTTATCTTTTGGTCGGCGTAACTTTTCTGTCGATTCTAAGCAACCTTCAGGTTTTGTTTTATCTGAGTCACTTGTTGTTCCATTTCTTTCAACATGTCGGGTCCAAAATAAATTATGTTTACGGGATTACTCCAACTAACAAGAGTGTTGCACGACCTACCATAGAGGACTTCGAACAGACTCATCTTTATGGATTCTTGGTAGTCGTTGTTGTAGGCGAATTCCACCAGTGGCAGGTAGTCTTCCCACTTCTTGGGTTGATGCATTACATGCATTCTTAACATGTCTTCTAGTATTTGGTTCACTCTTTATGTCTGTCCATCAGTTTGAGGGTGATAAGCGGTGCTAAACAGTAACTTGGTATCTAAACCCGCCATTAGTGATTTCCAAAAGTTGGAAGTAAATTTTGTGTCTCTGTCAGACATGATCTCTTTCGGCATACCATGCGGTTTAAATATCTCCTTCAGGAATACGTTGGCAATGTCTATTGCCTTACAAGTTGACTTGATGGGGATAAAGTTAGCAGACTTGCTCAATTTATCCACCACTACCATGATGGCATCATTCTGTTTGGTCGAGGTTGGTAATCCGGTGATGAAATCCATGGAGATGGTTTCCCATTTCCATTTTGAGATTGGTAGAGGTTGTAATAATCCTGTTGGTTGTCGGTGTTCTTCTTTTACTTGTTGGCATTCTATGCATTTGGCTAGGTACTCGACTATGTCTTTCTTCAACCTAGGCCAGTAGAATTGTTTCCTAGTGGTCGTGATCATTTTCTGGTATCATGGATGACCAGTATAGGGTCTTTTATGTAGTTCATCCAATATGAACCTCTTCAAGTCGTCACAATCTGGAATATACAATCTGCTTCGGTAAGTGAGCAGACCTCCTTCCATCATCTGGTAGCCTCCATACTTTATCCATGTGGGTTCTTGTTGTAGGTACGAGGTCACGGTCTGGACGAAAGGATCTGTTTCTTGTGCATTTTTGACTCTTTCCTTGACATCCGTCTTACAGGTGCTCATTGCTGCCAGGTGAATTGTTTTCATACTTCTGCTAAGGGCATCGACCACCCTATTTTCCTTTCCTTTAATGTGTTTGATTTCGAAATCAAACTCACTAAGGAGGGCCATCCACCTATCTTGTCTAGCATTGAGCTTTGGTTGGTCAAATAGATATCGCAATCCACAGTGATCTGTCATAAGTACAAATTTTCTTCCCAGGAGGTAATGCCTCCACATTTTCAAGGCATGCACTATGGAAACCAGCTCTAGATCATGGGTCACATAGTTGACTTCGTGCTCATTCAATTTTCGGGATTCATAGCAGACCACACTTCCTCCTTGCATAAGGACTCCTCCAATCCCTTCCTTATAGGGATTTTTTCACACGAGGAAGTCAGCTTTGGGATCGGCGATCTTTAACACAGGTGCGTGGGTCATTAGATGTTTCAGGGTTTGAAATCTTTCTTCACATTTTTGTGTCCATGTAAATTTTTTCCCCTTCCTCTGGAGGGCAATGATTGGAAAACCAATCTTGGAGAATCCTTTTATAAATCTCCTATAGTAACCTGCTAATCCCATAAAGGATCTAATATCTGAAACATCCTTTGGGGTAGGCCATTCCATGATAGACCTGATTTTGTCAGGGTCTACCACTACTCCTTCTTCGGATAGAACATGGCCTAAGTAATGTATTTGCTTCTGGAAGAAATCACATTTGTTGAATTTGGCATAGAGTTGATGTTCTCTTAGCACTTGCAGCACAAGCCTAAGATGCTCTTCATGCTCTTCTCTATTCTTGGAGTAAATTAATATATCGTCAATAAAAACCAGCACAAATTTGTCTAGGAATTTGCTGAGTACATTTTTCATCAAGCACATGAAAGTGGCAGGGGCATTGGTTAACCCAAATGGCACTACCACAGAATCATAGTGACCATACCTCGTCCGGAAGGCATTTTTATGGATGTCTTCACCCTTAATTTGGACTTGATGGTATCTCGACCTCAAGTCAATATTTGAGAAAATAGATGCACCCCCCAATTGATCGAACAGGTCATCGATCCTAGGCAAGGGGTACTTGTTCTTTATGGTTACCTTATTGAGTTGTCTATAATCTATACACAGTCTAAGGGTACCATCCTTCTTTTTCACAAATAGGACTGGTGCTCCCCATGGAGACACATTGGGCCAGATATAGCCCTTATCCATCATTTCTCTTAATTGCAATTTGAGTTCAACTAACTCGAGTGTGCTCATCCGGTAGGGTTTCCTAGACACCGACACCACTCCCGGTGCAAGTTCTATCAAGAAGGATATGTCTCTTCTTGGAGGTAGACTCGGTACCTCTTCCGGAAACACATCTATGTATTCTCTCGGGGTAGGGTGGTCTTCGAGGCTTGGTTTGTCATCTTCAATAGTTTTCAACACCTGTATTGCATATAGGGGACATCCTTTTCGGTAATACTTTCTCATTTTCAGAGCTAATATTTGTCTCACCGAGACAGGTTTTCGGATCCCTTGAAGGGTTATCATTTTCCCTTATTTACTTACACATTCTAAGGTTTTATGGTAACAGTCCAATTTGGCTTTATGGGCGGCTAGCCAGTCCATACCAATCAATAGATCATACGATCCCAAGGGTAATATGTTAAGGGTTGCTTGGGTGGGGAATTCACCCAACATTAATTGGCAGGTTGGTATGACCTATGCTACCCTTCTTTTGGTGCCAGTGGCTAATTGTACCAACCATGGCTTGGTAAGTTTTTTTGGGTGTAGTTTACACTTATCAACAGCCTTAGGGGATATATAACTCAAATTTGAACCAGGGTCAATCAAAATAGACACTAGATGGTTGGAAATCATACCTTCTATTTCCACCACTGAAGCTTGGTGGTCAGCTTGGTTATTATCCAAGGCTGCATAAATTTTTGGCACACTCCTGGCCACATCATTGACGGTGGTAGCTTCCTGGATGTTGTAAATTCTCCGACTATTCTGTTGTCGGTGTGGACAGTCTCTCAGTAGATTTTCTTCTCTGCAACCCCAACATTTCAAAGGTTCTCTCTTTGGGTTATCAACCTTCGCTAGTATAGATCCAAAAATTTTATTTCCTCTCAAGGAGGGAAAGTTCTGCTGGTGTACGCTCTAGGCTGGGAAGCTCGTCCTTGGGTTCTTCTTATAGTTCTTAAATCCTAGGGATTTAATCCCCTTCTTTTGAAATCTTGAACTATTCTTCTATTTCCATCCTTTGCGAGGTTTTGTTCGATGTCCGAACTATTCATGACAATAGGTTGCCTTTCGGATAGTGCCTTCTAGGGTCTTTGGCTCATCAAATTCAATTATGTTCCGATAGTCCTTAGGTATTCTGCTGATGAAGTGTTGCACATTTTCCTTTTCTTCTTTTATATAAGGTACATACCTCGACAAATCGAGGAATTTGTTAACATATTCTTCTATAGTGAGTTGCCCCAGTTTGAGTTCATAAAACTCTTTAGTCTTCTCGTCGAAATATTTTTCCGACAAATACTTCTTCCGGAAGTATTTCTCAAATTTCTCCCAAGACAGGTCCTCTTTGCGAACACCTTTCACATTCTTAAGGTCTTCCCACCAAATGGAATCCTTTCCATTCAAGTTGAAGGTGGCCACTCAGGCCTTCAAATTTTCTGAGAAGTCATGGACTCTGAAATACTTCTTTAGTCCAAGCAGTCAGGCCTCTGCTTCCTCTGCCTTCTTTATTTCACCGTCGAAGGAGGGTGGTTTGGCCTTCCTGAATTCTTCGAATTTATGACCCTTGGAAATCTTTCACTTCTTCTGTCTTCTTAGGGTATAAGAACTAGTTCTTCTACTAGAAGAGCCCTCCGAACCGCCAGCTTCCTTCCCAGAGGAATCGTCCGCCGCTTGTCCTTTACCTCTGGGATGGACCTTTTTCGAGGTGCTCCTCTTAGTGTGGCCACTGATATGACCATGTTTTTGTACCCCAGGTTCATGCTGCATTTGTCTTTGTAGGTCGGATAAGCTCTGCAGTAAAACTGTGTTAATTTTTGTTTGCTTCTCTTGTTCTTTCATCATCTTCTCATTGTCAGCCTTGCAGCTTTGTAATTCGACTATGAGGCTCCTCACAGTCTCGGCTAGATATGGAGGGGTCCCTACCGCCCTCCTTTCATCAGACTCTTCGTCTCTATTGTGGGAGCCCTCCCCCACTTCATGGTGAGTCACCATTCTATAAGTTGATAATTTCCCGTGGTTGATCTTCCGCTTGTGTGCAAAAGGAAAAACATTGGTTGTTAGTCAATGTTCATATTCATTTATAACCAATACATAATTCATATTTTTCTCATGCACACACACAATAAGAGTTTTCATTCTTAACTTCGACTTTTAATTGAGGGGGGTTAAGATAAGGAGTTTCTCCTTTTAACAATACTCCGAATGGAGTCTCTGTGCAACCTGTTCATGAGCCCAAGCAGGTCAAGTGTTGTAACCATGCTCTAATACCACTTTGTAACACACCCACTACGGAAATCAATATTTTTCGACCTTTTTCATCTTTTCTCTGATGAATAGAATCCCCGAATCCCTACGGGACCTAATACAGACCCTGCTACCCCTTAACCGCACTCATATGATCGGCGGCTATGACCACAGGATTTATCAGAGAGGTGCTCGTCGGCTTTCGCGATTCGGGAAATCATGGTGCATGCATTGCCCTTTCTCTCTTGTCTTTTGAAGGGTCAAAATCTGAAATGGATCTAACTGCTTAACACGATTAACAACGACTTAGGTTAAGTTCAGGCGCTCTACCCTTTGGGATTTCGCATACCGGAACTTCGAGAAATGTGATGATACGAGGTTTCACATATGGGTTTCCCGGGAGCCAAAACTCCGAAAACACCAATTCTAAACATGCTTCACTGTTTCGGGGTTTCCTCCATCGGGATTTCGAGGTATGCAACGACAGGAGGTCTCGCACCTGGTTTTCCCAGGAACCGAAACTTCGAATCCTACATACATATATATATATATATATATGTCACTTAGCNAGGTTAAGTTCAGGCGCTCTACCCTTTGGGATTTCGCATACCGGAACTTCGAGAAATGTGATGATACGAGGTTTCACATATGGGTTTCCCAGGAGCCAAAACTCCGAAAACACCAATTCTAAACATGCTTCACTGTTTCGGGGTTTCCTCCATCGGGATTTCGAGGTATGCAACGACAGGAGGTCTCGCACCTGGTTTTCCCAGGAACCGAAACTTCGAATCCTACATACATATATATATATATATATATATATATATGTCACTTAGCCCATTTCAAGAATTCACAAATCAGGTTTTCGAGACTGGCGAGCACAAGAAAACTTACCATTAGGTATCCCAGTTGCCGAAATACCGAAGCACCCTACCTCATCTGTGCTATTATTATTTCGGGGTTTCGTATGCCGGGATTTCAGGATATGCGCAGACAGGAGGTCTCGCACTTAGGTTTCTCGGGAGCCGAAACTCCAAAACTAGTATTCATTTCTAAGTTCATTTTGGGGTTTCTCCTTTCAGTATTTCACGTTATAAAACATCAAGGGGTTCATGCCCTTCGGCACTCCAGAAGTCAAAACACCGAAGTATCAGATTTATGCGCACTAGGCCATCTCGGGGTTTTGCATCTAGTAGACACACGGAACAAAACTGTCCTTTGGGGGTCTCGGGTACCGAAACGTCAAAATGTAGATCCAAGTCACACTGTTCCATATAGGGACTTCGCAAGTCGGGATTTTGGGACTTGCGAGTACAAGGGAATACACCCTTGAGTATTTTGATTTTCGAAATGCCGAAATATCGTAATATGTCTGTGTATTGTTCTTTCGGGATTACACCCATCAGGATTTCAGGACTGGCGTGTACAAGGGACTTACCTCTAGGTATCCCGGGTGTCGAAATACCAAATCATCTTAACTTGTCCACGCCCCGTCATTTCAGGGTTTCGTATGTTGAGATTTCGCAAGTCATGAGGACAAGGGTTCTTATCCTCTAGTTCCCTGGGTGCCGAAATGCTAAAATGATTACCGGCTACCATGTGTACTCTACAGCTAGACGGTCCATGCACACCCATGGGTCTTGGGATTGACGGTCCCAATTTCTTCATTACTTGTGAAGGTTAAAAAGGGGTCGAGGCATTATTGCATGTGTTCCTTCATTCAATTTTTACGGTCGTAACCGGCCTTAGATCCTCTGAAAGGATCTCATTCGTGCATTTAGCAAGAGGGAGGGTATCCTGGGTACCTAACCACCGAAAGATCCTAACTCATCCACACGCTGCCATTTCGGGATTTCGCAAGTCAAGATTTCGGAACTTGCGAGTGCAAGGGAACTCGCCCTTGGGTATTTCGGGTATCAAAATGCCAAAATGTTGGAGTCTACGAGGACCATTCTCCCTCGTGCAAGATTTCAATACTTAAACTATAGCATCCTCCTTTGGGTCCTCAGGAAATTTACACCAGGTTTTGAAGACCAGACTAGAAGGTCTTCTAGAACGTAAAGGAGTGGTCTCGAAAGGGTGCCTTCGTGGGGAAATCTATCCAAGGCATCAGGTAAGATGAACACGGGAACAAATCTCCCGAGAGCAGACTTGAAAAATCTGTATTAGTTCAATATATATATACATATATATAAACATAAGCCATACGTGGTCTTTCTAGTAAAAGCATGCAACCATCCTTTCTGATCAAAACACCATGTAGACGGTCTTATACTGAAACCATTCATAATTGCACAGACTATGAGCATACATGTCAGCATATAAATTTCAAGATACAAGACATAAAACACTTATCAGAAAAACACCGGGTTTGATGCAACTACTGAGAGGGGTGCTCATTTCCACCCAACCGTAGGCTCAGCGACTCCGAATGGATTTACCACTAGCCACCCCCAAGCTAGACCACGATACTTGAGAATTTCTGTCTCTGTTCTTCAGCGATCGACAACAAAGTTTACTCTCCTACTTCTCTGCTATCACTCACTCTGTATTTTGTTCCAGAGTTCTTCCGATCTTTTTCCTTCGATCCCTCCCTCACGTCCCCCTTCCACGCCTTTTACCTTCCTTTTCTTTCCGGCAAGGTTGCGTGTGGCATGAATTTCCCCATGGTGGTCAGGTCTGAGGTCTCCACGGATGGGCGGTTCACCCTCATCCCTCATTAACCCATGAGGAGCCTCTTCACCTACCAACCTGGCAAGTAATTTATTTCGGGGCTAGGGAGCCGCTCTTGGTTCTCTGGGCCAGTGAAGACCAAATATGGTATTGGTTTTGGTGGAAGTTAACGCCACCATTCCAGGTGCCTTCCACCACCTTTCTTTAGCCATCGTGGTCTCTTTTTCAGCACATCCCCCTCTCAGCAGTCCTGTAGCACACACACACACACACACACACACACACATATATATATATTCAAAATGTTAATTTACATTCGTCGACCTTGTATACTAAGGTCCATTTAGAATCACACATTCACATCTTTGATTTTTCCATAGTTCTTGGCCAGCATAATTATTTTTACAGACTGGGGGAAACAGGGTGTTACAAACAATCATAAAATTCAAATATTTGATCGCAATTAAGCAACACCTCCTCTATGCCATTTCCAAAATTTTCATGTTTCCATGCCAATAATATTGGTTCTCATTCAATTATTTCGAAATGTCGATCTCCTTGAGAAATACAACAGCCTAGGCATGGCACAATGTCATCAACAACATAAAAATTGAGTTCCAACCATGGGGATATTAATGGTTAAATCCAGCAAGTTGAGTAGTTATAATAAAATAAGTCCTTACAGCACTTCCAATCTTCCAATTTTCAGCCATGCTAGCACCCGTGGGGATAATGCAATATGGAAAAAAAAATCAAAAAAATTATATGGCGAGGGGGATATTCAAACACCAAAAAAAATCATCGGATAAATTGGAAAATAGAAAGTGCTCCTAAGGATCGAGGTATATTGGGGATTAAGGATCCCTTTGTCATGAATTCAACACTTGGAGCCAAAATCATTTGGAAAATGATTTTAGGCAAGAAGGAGTGGCGAAAGAAAGTTATGTTCAAGAAATACTTCTCTAAAAATAGAAAAATATGCATAGATAGACCTCTAGAAAATGGAAAAGGCTATGATATTTGGAAGTTAATTAAGTAGCAGCCTTCATTACTCAATCCAAAATTACTTGGATTCGAGGTAATGGAAAAAAATTCAATTTTGGAAATATGGAATCATGGGCAATCAGTGATCGTCTTCCCCTGAAAGTCTAGATGGATAATCAAAATTTCTCCACACTTTGGGATGTTTTAAAATGGTCTACTAGAACAAATTGTTGGTCGAGATGGACAAAGGGATATTCTCCTACTCATTTATCTATGCTTGTCTATGCTTTTTTTTCTCTACTTAAAGGATGCACTCCATGGGATATGTCCACACTTTATCACAAGGGATGGGGAGCCTTGGAGTATAGAGTCAATGATGGATATTTCCACAAAATTCATTCTCTCCCCCTCCCTCAACGCTCGACAATTTGGAATCGGGTTTGGAATCCAAATAATATGCCCGAAATCAATATTTTATATTGGAAAGTAGTCCATGGAAAACTCCTCATAGTTGAAAATCTCCAAAAAAGAGGAATCCAAGGTCCTTCTAGATGTTCCATGTGTTGCTTAGAGGAGGAAACGATGGGCCATTTATTCTTCAAATACCCCTTCTCTAATCGGGTATGAAAAATAGCCTTTGTAGGTATTAACCATTGAATGAACAGCCTCGGTTGTTGGAAAGAAATGTTTATAATTTGGAGCAAAAAATACAAGGGGGTATTTAAAAGAAAACTCACTCTCAAAAGATTGTGGATCTCCCTTCCTAAATTCTCCTACTAGAAAAATTAGCTAGCTTGCAACAAGGAAATATTCAATCAAGAGTTTGATAGCCCCACTACATTTGCAGTTAAGGTTAAAGGATTGTTAGCATAATGTTTCAACTCCAAAAACATGGAAAATTTTGAATTACAGAGACTAGACTTGGTCAAAAAATAATGGCTCCAACAATTATCTCTCTTAAACCAAGGCCTTACACCAAATATTTGTAAGACAAATTCTTGGAAATCATGGTAGATTTAACTGGATGTTCAAGAATTCCAAAATTATCAATCCCTTCATAAGGTTCACATTCTTTTTTTTATGGAGAATCTAAAGGAAATCCAGGGGTAGCATGTGTGGGGAGGGGGGGCTCATTACGGATCTCAAAGGAAAACTTGAAGCACTATTTGCTTGGGTTGTAGGAGAATCTACAAATAATCAATCTAAGGCTTATGCAATCCTAAAGGGTCTCTAATTAGCCATTGAATTGGGATTCAAGAACCTAATTATCATAGGTGACTCAAGTGTAATTATCAAATTGATGTTCTCACAATTTCCCTCCTCCAAAAACAAGATGGACTCCATTATATCTCATTCATAGAAAGAATTTTTCCATTTCCAAAAACTATTGTTCTATCAAGTCCTTTAAAAAAATAACCATCGAGCGGATGCTCTAGCAAATGAAGCCACTTCATTAAAATTGGGAGTGCTTAGGTAAAAAGAGGGTTTATCCTTCCAATTAGTTCCTTAGCCCATCATATCCCAAATGAAGGTATGTAACATCTCATTAATACATCATATGTCACAACATTGAATGCATTGGATTGCATATGAGGTGCACATATTTGAAAGGACTTGTGCATCCCTTCATCGCATGCATGAACTTAATTCTAGCTAACCCTTTGGAATTTGCAATGAGCTTTATCACCAACATTGTAGGATAATGGATTTTGAATTGGGAGATTGCAATGTTGTCTGGAGAAAGGTTGTTCCATTGGAAACCTGACTAGTAAGAATATCTCTATGTACTTGGTTCGTTATATGCAAATTCCACTTGAAGGTTATTGGTTGAAATTATGCTTTGTGGGTGGAATATCCATTCACCGGCTTCTAGAATTTTATTACATGTATGATTTTACAAGGTTAGTCTATCCTTAATTCGTTGGTTTTTTTTGGTTGGTTGTGTTGTTCACCACTCTTGATTGGGATGCCTTTGGCTTTCAATTCTTTAGTTTTTGGCAGGTCAACCGAAAGGGTTTGTTGTTTGTTGGTATTTTGGGAATAAACAATTGGGGATTTGGCCTCTTCATTCTATATAAAAGAGGGCATTATAGCCTATACAATTCGAGGACATTAGGAAACCTATTGGTTTTGTCTAGTTGGTCGTGCAATTTGGTTTCAGGTTTCAAATTTGGGAAATTTCAAAAGTTGACAACTCTACTTCGCTCAGCGCTTTGAACCCATGGATTACAGAGAAGTCAAGAGATTCAAAGAACACTTTGTACGCATGTTAAGCCCTATACAAAGCCCCATGTTAAGCATAAAACCCCTTACTAACCCTAGATATTGAGTTATTACATTTCTAGTGTTATATTAATAGGTTGACTAGAACCTTTCAATGTACCCTTTCATTATAATTGTACCATTTGTCTCTTATATATACCAAGGAGACCTAGTCTTAGGATCATCATATGTTGCCTTGTGAATTAAATATATTGTAAAAGGAGGTTTCCCCCTCGAAGTGGACAATATTCATTGACTTTTTATCATTTTCAAGGTGCTTGTTTCATAACATTTGGTATCAAAGCATCAATCCTAGGGTTTTGTTGCTTTAAGCGAATCATCTTGGAATCTTCTCTATGAAAAAAAAATCTGGATGCTTAAAACAAAAAAAAATTGAGGTTACTCAGGACATATATCACATTAATTATGGTAAAACTTTTAGGTTCTGGTTCGTTATTCTTTCGGAGATATAGCCTATGGAAGATAGGGTTTGTGACTCATAATGAAATATGTTTTAAACAAGTCATCTTGGCATTTTTGCTATAAAAAAAATTATGGAAAGTTTCAAATAGTAAAATATTGTGCAGATTAAGGAGAAATGTCATAGTATAGGTGGTCAAAATTTTAGGTTCTGGTTCGCTATACTTTCAAAGATATAGTCCATGGAAGACAAGGTTTGTGACTAATCCTAAAATCAATTATCTTGACATTTTCGTTGTAACTTTTTTTCGGTGAAGTTTCAAACTCTAAAATTTTCATAATCCTAATTTGACACAGTGAAGTACATTTGAAAAAAAATTCATATTTTGACTCATTATATTTTATGAAATATTTCTTGTGGAATTTAGGGTTTTTGCACAAATTATTTTATGGTGATTTAAGGAGATTTTTCTATGGTTAGCAAGATCATTTTTTTTATTTTTTAGAGACATGTTCCAACATATTTAAATAACACGGGATTTGTCATTAAGTGGCTAAAACTATGTTTTGGGAAGAATACATGCAAGAAATACACATGATTTCACGTAGTTGGAAATACATTGTTTCACATGGTTGGAAACCCATGTAACCCATGTTGGTACCACTTCGAGTAGTATCGCATTAGAAAGTACCTATAGACAGAATCTCACTTCCATGTACCTTTGGGTATATATGAATTCCCCTAGGTATATCTAAAACCAACCTTAGATAAGTTATTTGTCTATCTTGTTACTATATTAGACTAAGAACAACACTTGGAAAGACCACTCTCTAGTACCGGAGTAGTGGAGTAGTATGGCCAAGGCACGCTTGAACCTCCTTAGTTAGTGCCCAGAGATATTGGTTTGAGTACTATTGTTGGACCCCACATGTATATTAAAGAGATATAGCACCTAACACTCTCTTCTCCTTGGGAACCAATAAATTTTCCCATGTCTCTAAAGAAAGATCCAAAAATTACTCCACCGAGTAAACCTCCATAGAGCTCAACCATGAATAAAGAAGAAAGAGAAGAGATTTTTCACCAAATGTGAAAGTTGGAGAAGAATATGGATGAAAATAGGGTACAAATGGAACAGATGGAAAAGAAAATGTATGCAAAGATGGAAGAGTTGAAAATTTCCATGACAACAATTTTGTTACGTACCCTAGATGAGATAGTTTCTCAAGGAGATATCAGGGCACAAGGAAATCATATAAATGTGGAGGAAATAAATGTTAAGCCCCAAAATCATGATTATTCATCACCTCTAAATCCACGTCCTTGAAGGTTCCACTTGACAACAAAGAACTACTTAATTCACAAGATCGATATAAGTTTGACGGTAAAGATCCTATAACATGGATATTCCAAATGGATTTGTTAGCACAAACATCTGCAGCAACAAAAGTAACTCAAAGGTGTTATGAACTCTAGTTCTGAAAAGTGTCGCTACCAAAATTTAGCTCACAGCAGGTCGGCCAAGCCCTTTGTTTGTACAAGAAACGTCCAAAAGAAGCATTCAGAGAAGTCCATTTCAGGCTTGAAATGCAAGCAAACAAACAGGTTCAATTTTCAATGATGGAGATCCCATGTACAGTTCAGATT
Organism: Picea mariana; assembly: GCA_032191745.1. Classification (NCBI taxonomy): domain Eukaryota; kingdom Viridiplantae; phylum Streptophyta; class Pinopsida; order Pinales; family Pinaceae; genus Picea; species Picea mariana. The sequence continues at coordinate 282,256 of JASDQU010737868.1, forward strand.
AGTGTCTCTCGTGTATTCATAGTTTCAAAGTCGCACAAGGATTAACAACCAAACGGAAGCCCCGAAGTGATGAGAGACTGCCATGTCAACTAGGAGAAAGTTACTTCAGGTGATTTCCATGCTCTACATCTCAAACTCCCTAAATCTCAAAGCCCGAAGTGTCGAAGTAATGAGAGACTGCCACGTCAACTGGGAAAAAGATACTTCAGGTGATTTCCATGCTCTACATCCTGAACTCCCGAAATCTTGAAGCCCGAAGTGTCGAAGTAATGAGAGACTTCCATGTCAACCGGAAGAAGTTACTTCGGGTGATTTCCAAGCTCTACATCCCGAAGTCCCGAAGTCTCGAAGTCTCGAAGTCCCGAAGTGATGAGAGATTGTCACATCAACCGAGAGAAAGTTATTTCAGGTGATTTCCATGCTCTACATCCCAAAGTCCCAAAGTTTCGAAGTCTTGAAGTGATGAAGACACTTGGCACTCATCAGTTTAGAAACGAGGCACTCATCCATCAGTAGATGTGACATCATATAACGTCAAGCTTCCATGTCACTACGGGCCCATACTACTCCGAGAGTTTTTCATGCTTCACAATCCAAAACTCTCGAAGCCCGAACTGTTGAAGTGTCGAAGACACTTGGCACTCATCCGTCAAGACTTGTGGTGCTCATCCATGGAGACAAGTGGTTTCCATCTAGCCCTGACACGTGGCACTCATTCCAGGTCATTTGGTTGCGTCATTCGCCCATTTCCACGTGACATGTGTCACCCTTCTTTCCATGACATGTCAGCGCAATGACGTCAAGCCACCACATCAGATTCGAGAGATCGTCCTCTAGGAGATGTTCCTACTCAGCATTCAAAGCTCCCAAATGCCAAAATTGGCTCCATTTCTAAACATGGTTAAAAGGATTCTAGAGTTGGCAGACGGATAAATTTTAGCAGGGGCGCTAAAATAGAAGGGCTTCCCAGATCATGGATTGCAACAGATTGACAGCCACACTTCATTGCAGGGATGAAACATGCTCGAACATTAAAATTATAGAGCGGTACCGCAATCGAAACCATGGTATATCTAGAGAGGTACATGGCAGTTGGTGGTAGATTGCGGGAGTCGGAGCAGTGTGCATCCAACCCACCCTTGAAAACCTCCACAATCACATGCTTATATCACATCTAGGGTGCAATCCAAGAGTGTCGTGTGGTGAAAAAACTTGGCATTACGCCAAATCATCAAAGGAAAAGTCACGAAGAGAGCAGGACGTTAGCAGACCACGACCAGTCCTTCACAGAGAAAACAGGAATGTAGAAGACTCCTAGAAAAACCTCTTAGTTGTGACACGTTATCAAGCTACTCGAATCACTTTCATATCAGATTAGATAAGGTTATTAAGATAACTCAAGTATGTCATATTTTTGGGGGCCTTTGTTGTAACTTCCCAAATTTTAGGGCACGAATCATCAGGAAGTTGTTTCTATTTCGAGAAAAAATTATTTTTTGTAAAAGAAGCTATCTAAAGGAGTTCAACCTTCTGGAAACTATGTATTATAATGTTTTCATGTAAAAAGGGTTCGGCCCAAGACCGGAGAGGTTTTGAGAAATGGAATGAATGTATATTTCAGTTTGTAAGCCGGAGGGTCATGTATCTCTAAATTGTATGTTATTGAAAATTCATATGACTTGTTTCATCAGATTTGTCTTCTATGTTCTATTCTTCATCTTGTTTGAATGTATTGTTGATTTTAAGGATTAAAATTTGCCTTTGATTCATAGATTCTTGATGCAGTAGAGGATCTGTTGTAAGCTTGCCTATTTATTGTTGTTTATTATTTAGACACATCTAAATTCTCTTTGCAGAGAGGATCTCTACTTAGCGAACATTCGTCTTTATGTTAATTCTCTTATTCTTCTCTTCATCATTATACAAAGATTTTGTCTGATATGGAGCTTAAATGCCTTCAATGAGAAGATTGTTTATGACTCCATAGCCCAATGGTCCATCATTGATCTGCAGTGATATATGTTGTCTTTTCCTTTCTTTAAAGTCTTGATGATCCCTGATTTCAAACCAAAATAAAATCAATTTGTATGTTACCAAGATTACTCCCATTTGCAGTATGTGGGTGACTCTTGGAGTGATAACATAAATGGAGTCGTTGTTGGGGACGGAAGTGAAGATATATTCCATAGGAGAATGACATAGATCTAGCTCTTGATGGTAGACAAGAGAGGGACACAAAAATTGACTATATTATCTACCTGGCGACTCCACAAACAAAGACTCCACTAGGGAGGATCATGTTGACAAAAAGATGACCATACGAAAGGGGATGACCAGGTATCAGCTTATGAGCTTTTTCCATGAACTCTTGTTTTTCTTTATCATCTCATTTCTCTCTTTCCCTTTACATATCAAGAGGATTATCATTTGCTTTGTCTATTCGAATGATCATAAGCCTTCCTTTATATATCCATCCTTGGAAGAAGAAGACATGCCCTCTTCCTATGTTGTAGATGTTGATCTTGTATCTTCACCCCAGCCTATTCATAAGGATGAGCTTTGTATTGAAATCCCTCCTTTTTTTGATCACCCTTGTAACCTTGAAGAGGTTGAAACTGATTCAAAGCCTTCTTAAATCTCATCACCTTCTGTTGTTATTGTTGAACCTTTCCATCATCTTGTTAAACCTCATATCCAGCCCACTAGTTTTCAAACTAGAATCAGAGACAAGAAGTTTAAACCTTTAAGGTTGTCATATCATCTTCATCCTTATCATCTTGATTTCCTTGAGTATGTTCCTCGGTTCTCTGGAGAAGATCATGTTACAACTGAGAGGCATTTGGAGGCCTTTCATAACTTTGTTGATCAGTTTGAGACAGTTCATGGTGATGTTACAATGAGGTTGTTCTTCAAATATTTGTTTGGAGATGTTGTTGTGTGGTTTAAAGGTTTGAAAGTCGATTCCATTGGTTCTTGGATCGAGCTACGCAATGCATTTTTAAAGTGTTGGGGTGAGAACAAGTCCCTTGATCAATACTTGGATGATTTTAATGCTTTGAGGAGAGGGGAAGAGGAAGTCTTGGTTTTCTTCAATAGGAGGTTTTATAGTGTTTATCATAACATGCCAGTGGAAATCCAACCTTTTGAGATTGCTACCATGGTGTACTATGTAATGGCTCAGCATTCATAGCTTGTTCTTCTCTTGAGAGAAAGGAAATATTCATCCTTAAAGTGATTATTTGAAGATGTTGAAGAAGTCGAGGAGAACATCCATGCTAGCAAGAAGGTTCGAGATCGAGTATATTTTGAAAATCTGCATGCACAAGATGAGCAGCAAAAGGACTGTCAGTATATTTCAAATTTTAGCAAAAAGACAATGAGTATGAATCAGATCTAGAACAGCAGCAAGGTTGTAAGTATGCTTTACATTTGGAACTAGATTCTTCAGTATGTTCAGATTTTCCTATAGACAGGGATGCATGCCATGTTTATGATCAGTTTCTAAAATATTTTGAGCATGAGGTAACAGATGATTGTATAGATAATCATATGTTCCTAGTTGAGCATTATCAGTATGATTTAAATTATGTTGTGCAATTATCTCGTGATCATTATTTTAAAGAAGAAGTTGTCTCTCTTGATGACCAAGATCTTCTTATGAAAGAGAAAGAAGGTTATCAGTTTTCAAGCAAAGAGGCATTCATGGATGAGCAGCTTTTTCCCGAGGATCAACATGTTTCTGATCTTGGTTTCAAATATTCATTTGCATCCTTGTTGGAGTCAAGTTTTTCATATTTTTTGAAAATTTTAGATTTTATTTCACCAGCATTCATGGGTAAGTATGGTTATCTAAAGGATTCTTTATCATTGTTAGTATATTTCTGGTTTTATCTATTGATCAGTGATAGAGACAAGATCATCTCAGTCTTGAAATTACTTGAATGGCTATTGTGGAAATCTGCTTCTACTTAACCAAATTGCATATTTGGTTAGAGGTAGGGTAGTGTAGGAAATAAGCTCGCTTCCCGAGAATTTTCTTTCCTTCAAGTTTATAGCAGGTAATAAGCTCATTTCTCGAGCCTTGCTTTCCTTAGTTTGTAGTGAGTCTTTCAGTTTTCTTGAATAAGTGGCAATTGCTAGCAGTTTTAGAGGATGGTTACATAGATGACTCCATATCCCAATGGATAAGACGACTGGAACTGCTAAGGTTCTTGGAAGCCTCACAGGGATACCCTCATCCCAGTTGGAGCTTGATTTTAGCACAAACATCTGCAGCGACAAAAGTAACTCAAAGGCGTTGTGAACTCTAGTTTTGGAAAGTGACGCTACCAAAATTGAGCTCACACCAGGTTGGCAAAGTCCTTTGTTTGTACAGGAAATGTCCAAACGCAGCATTCAGAGCAGTCCATTTCGGGCTTGAAATACAAGCAAACAAACAAGTTCAATTTTCAACGGTGGAGATCCCATGTACAGTTCAGATTAGATTCTCTCATGCATTTGGAGTTTCAAAGTTGAGCAAGGATTAACGACCAGACGAAATCCCCAAAGTGTCGAAGTCTTGAAGTCCCGAAGTGATGAGAGACTGCCACGTCAACCAGGAGAAAGTTACTTAGGGTGATTTCCATGCTCTATATTCTGAACTCCTAAAATCCCGAAGCTCGAAGTGTCGAAGTAACGAGAGACTTCCACGTCAACCGGGAGAAGGTTACTTTGGGTGATTTCCATGCTCTACATCCCGAACTCCCGAAATCCCGAAGCCCAAAGTGTTGAAGTAACGAGAGACTGCTACGTCAACCAGGAGAAGTTACTTCAGGTGATTTCCATGCTCTACATAATGAAGTCCCGAAGTGTCGAAGCCCCGAAGTGACGTGATACTGCCACATCAACCGGGAGAAAGTTACTTCGGGTGATTTCCATGCTCTACATCTCGAAGTCTCGAAGTGACGAAGACACTTGACACCCATCAGTTTAGATACGTGGTGCTCATCCATAATAATTGTGACATCATATAACGTCAGGCCGCTACGTCACTCCCGGAGTTTTTCATGCTTCACAATCCAAAACTCCTGAAGCCCAAAGTGTCGAAGTGTTGAAGACACTTGGCACTCATCCGTCAGGACTTGTGGTGCTCATCCATGGAGACAAGTGGTTTCCATATGGACCTGACATGTGGCACTCATTCCAGGTCATTTGGTTGCGTCATTCGCCCATTTCCACATGACACATGTCACCCTTCTTTCCATGACACGTCAACACAATAGCATCAGGCCACCACATTAGATTCAGGAGATTGTCCTCCAGGAGGTATTTCTGCTCAGCATTCAAAGCTCCCAAATGCCAAAATTGGCTCCATCTCTAAACATGGTTAAAAGGATTCTGGAGTTGGCAAACGGATAAATATAGCAGGGGCGCTAAAATAGCAGGGTTTCCCATATCACAGACTGCAACAGATTGACGACCACACTTCATTACAGGGAAGGAACATGCTCAAATGTTAAAATTCTAGAGCAGTCCCGCAATCGAAACCATGGTATAACTAGAGAGGTATGTGGCAGTTGGTGGTGGATTGCGGATTCGGAGCGGTGTGCATCCAAACCGCCCTTGACAACCTATGCAATCACATGCTTATATCATGTCTAGGGTCCAATCCAAGAGTAGCGCATGGTGATAAAACTTAGCGTTAAGCCAAATCATCAAATGAAAATTCATGAAGAGAGTAGGACGCTAGCAGACCGCGACCAGTCCCTCACAGAGAAAACAGGAATGTAGAAGACTCCCAGAACAACCTTTCAGTTGTGACACGTTATCAAGCTGTTGGAATCACTTTCATGTCAGATTAGATAAGGTTATTAAGATAATTCAAGTATGTCCTATTTTGGGGGGCTTTTCTTGTAACTTCCCAAATTTCAGGGTACGAGTCATCAGGCAGTTGTTTCTATTTCGGGAAAAAATTAATTTTTGTAACATAAGCTATCTAAAGGAGTTTGAACTCTTGGAAACTATATATTCTAATGGTTTTCATGTAAAAGGGTTTGGCCCAAGACCGGGGGGGTTTTGAGAAATGGAATGACTGTATATTTAAGTTTGTAAGTCGGAGGGGCATTTAGCTGTAAATTGTATGTTATTGAAAATTCATATGAATTGTTTCATCATATTTGTCTTCTATGTTGTATGTTCTATTCTTCATCTTGTTTGAATGTATTGTTGATTTTAAGGATTAAAATATTTCCTTTGATTGATAGATTCTTGATGCAATAAAGGATCTGTTGTAAGCTTGCCTATTTATCATTGTTCACTGTTCAGACACATCTAAATTCTCTTTGCAGAGAGGATCTCTACTTAGCGAACATTCGTCTTTATGTTAATTCTCTTATTCTTCTCTTCATCATTATAAAAATATTTTGTCTGATAGGGATCTTAAATGCCTTCAATGAGCATATTGCTTATGACTCCATAGCCCAATGGTCCGTCATTGATCTGCAGTGATATAGGTTGTATTTTCTTTTCTTTAAAGTTTTGTTGATCCCTGATTTCAAACCAAAATAAAATCAATTTGTATGTTACCAAGCTTACTCCCATTTGCAATCTGGGGGTGACTCTTGGAGTGATAACAGGAGCAATTATTTGATCTACACTGAGTGCCAAGCTTAAAAAAGATAAATATTGCATCTGTGTATTTAGAAAATGATCAATTTGTTTGGTATCAATTGATTTGTTAAAGAAAAAATGAGTATTTTATCTCTTGGTCCATTTTTACGAAAGAATTGATAGCACATTATGGGGTTATTAAAAGAAATACATTCTTTATTCAATTGATAAATCTTCGGTAAAAAGGTCCAATTACAGAGCACATTCAACAATTCGAAAATCTAAGTCTCGGGGTAAAGAATATTCCAAAGGATAATTTGTTATACCTCTTTTTGGGCACTTTAAAGGAAAACATTCAACATGAGGTGCATCTCTTCGAACCTAAATCCCTAGAGCATGCTTTAAGTATGGAAAGGAAAGTGAAAAACAAAAATATGACTACTAGAAGGGTGGCCACTAACACCTATAGAGAGCACCATGTTCCCTCTCCTAACCTCACTCAACTGACAAGGTGGACACCTCAACAAATAGATGAAACAAGAGCAAAGGAACTATGTGTCAATTGTGACATCAAGTACAGTAAGGGGCATAAATGTGGTGAGAAGAAATTATTCTACATAGACTACGAAGGGGGATAAGATCAAGAATTGGAACCATCACAAGATCTATATCTAGAAGACACTATTCCAACAATATCTTGTCATGCATTGTCTAGCATCGGTACTCCCCAAACCCTCAAGATAGAAGGATATATTATAAAGAAAAAGGTAACAATGTTGGTTGATTATGGTAGTACACATAACTTCATCAATCACAAATTAGCAAGAAGCCTCAATTGCTTTGTATTTCCAGCACCAAAGTTTTAAGTAATGATTGCAGATGGAGGTACCATAAATTGTTTCAGGGAAGTGCCATGGTATTAAGCTCAATATGGGGGAGTTTTTATTGGATAGTCCTATGATTATCATCCAAATGGTTGTTGTTTATGTTGTATTAGGGTTCGAATGGTTATAATCATTGGGAACAATGACCCTTAATTTTCAAGATCGTTTTATGATATTTTCCTCAAAAGGAAAGAAAATTGAGCTTAGAGGTATCCAAGGGAAACCCTCTAAAGTGATAATCTCTAATGGCATGACAAAATTACTCAAAAAGAGACACCATGGTGTAATCGCATAATTGTGCTCACTAGATGTTCAAGAATATATATCCTCTACTCTAGTGGATCTCCAAATAGTTATCAATAATCATTCCAAGGTATTTAGAGAGATACATAAGGGTCTTCCACCTCCTCGAGATCATGACCATGCTATTCATTTGCAACCAGGAAGTGTACCACCTAACATTAGGCCTTACAAGTATCCATATGCACAGAAGAGTGAGATTGAGTGTATGATCCAAGAAATGTTAAAGGTCGGCATCATTCAACCTAGCCAAAGTTATGTATCTTCACTAGAAGTGATGGTTACTAAAAAGAATGGTTCATAGCATATTTGTCCAGATTATAAATAGCTCAACAAAATGACCATCAAAGATAAGTTTTTTGTTCCTGTCATTGATGAATTATAAGATGAATTTCATGGAGCAATTTTATCTACTAAGTTGGATCTTCATTTGGCATATCATCAAACCATAATGAGACAAGAATACATTCCCAAAACATCATTTAGATCACATGAATGTGATTATGAGTTTTTGGTTATACCATTTGGACTTATTAATGAACCTTCAACATTTCAAAGCTTAATGAATAATATTTTCAAACCCTTCCTTAGAAAAATTGTGTTAGTATTTTTTGATGGCATACTAATCTATAGCAAATCTTGGGAAGAGCATGTACAACATGTTGACAAAGTATTACAACTATTGGAAGAGCAACAAATTTATGCAAATCCTTCCAAGTGTGCCTTTGGGGTTCAATAAGTGGAATATTTGGGTCATATTGTATCTCGTGAAGGTGTCAAAGTAGACCCTAACAAAATTAAATCTATGAGGGAATGGCCAATTCTCGAAACCTTGAATAAATTTGGAGGATTCTTCGAATTAACAAGATATTACCACGAGTATGTCAAGAACTATGGTAAAATAGCAACACCTCTAACAACATTATTAAATATGGAAGCATTTTCTTGGACTCGAAAAACAACCAAAGCTTTTGAAAAGCTTAAGGAGGCTATGTGTATGACTCGTGTCTTGGCCACACCTGACTTCAAAAAAACCTTTATTGTGGAGTGCAATGCCTCAGGCCATAGCATTGGTGCAGTTTTAATGCAAGAAGGAAGGCCCCTTGCCTTTGAAAGCAGCCTACTTAAAGGAAAGAACTTACTCAAACCCATTTATTAAAAAGAAATGTTGGCCATACTACATGCAGTTAAGAAATAGTGCCCTTACCTAATAGGAAGACACTTCAAAGTAAAAACAAATCATGATAGTTTGAAGTACTTCTTGGAGCAACGATTATCTTCAAAAGAGAAACAAAAATGGGTTATAAATATATTAAGTTATGACTTTGAAATTATCTACAAGAAAGGAAAACACAATATTGTGGCGGATGCATTTTCAAGGAAAGAAGAAGCAGAGAGTTTACTATGTGTTATTTCTATTTTTCAATCTAATTGGGTCGAAGAAGCAAGGGCAGAATGGAAGCAAGATCGAGAGGTATGAAAGATCATTCAACAACTACAAGAGGACCCTAGTGCATTAGATAAATTTGTGTGGAAGAATGATTTTCTATGGTATCATGATCGCCTATATTTATGTAAGAATTTCCAACTCAAATAGAAGGTCATTTTGGAATTGCACACTTCACCTATAGGAGGACATTCAAGGTTCTTGAAAACTTACCACATGATCAAGAAGGATTTTTTCTAGGAAGGTCTTAAAATTGATGTTCAAAATTTTGTGGTTGAATGTGTGGTCTTCCAACAAAATAAGGAAGAGGCAATCAAGATGACAGGTCTCCTACAACCATTAGCTATACCAAGTCAACGTTAGGAAGAAGATTCAATGGATTTTATTACAAGTTTACCCAAATTTGAAGGAAAGAATGTCATCATGGTAGTAGTGGATCTAATGACAAAGTATGTCCATTTTTGCTCTCTTCTCATCCTTTTAAAGTAAGTACAATAGCCACAACATTCATGGAAACAATTCAAAATCTACATGGAATCCCCAAGATTATTGTAAGTGACAATCACTAGAAATTTTTGGACTTTATAATTTTCTTGTTTGGATACTAAGTTGGCTCACACCTTATCTTATCATCCTCGGTCCGATGGGAAAATTGAGATTATGAATAATGTCTGGAAGGATATATTTGTTGCTTTACATATGATAAATAGACATAATGGGTCAAGTAGTTTCCCTTGGCAGAATGGAAGTACAACACATCTTTCCATACTTTAACAAAAATGTCCCCATTTATGGCACTTTATGGATATCATCCTACATCCATCATATCACCCTTGAAAGGGATTGCAAAGGTTCAAGCTATGGAATACCACATAGGGCACCAACAAGAGGTTCTCAAAGTATTGAAGGAAAACTTGGTTATAGCATGAAATAGGATGGAAAAACAAGCAAATCAACATAGAAGTGAAATGGAATTCGAAGTGGGGGATTGGGTATTTTTGAGGCTACAACCATATAAACAGATGTCCTTCAAGCAACAAAAGAAGGACAATAAATTAGCACCCAAATATTATGGGCCCTATAAGGTGTTATAAAGGATTGGAAGTATGGCTTACAAATTGGAGTTGCCTCCATCTTCATATGTACATCCACTCTTCCATGTTTATTTCTTAATGAACGTAATCGATGACAAGATCCCAATGCAAACTATTTTACCAGAGATTAACGGAGAAGGGATCATACTAGGACCAGAAACAATCCTTGAAAGAAAGATTAAGCAGCTACGAAATTGAGCAATGTTAAGAACCAAAGACTAAATACAAAAGCACCACAACAAATATACAAGAACAATATGCAAAATCTCATTTATTACTATCAAACCCTTGAGGTAGGGCAACATCGTACAATGGATCATATTATGGAAGGGATCCTCTCATGTTCACTTGCCTCTTCGAGGGGGCATCCTCCTATTGAGCTACCGCTCCCAACACAATATTTCTCTTCATGTCTCGTTACATTGCTTGAACTCCTTTATATAGTGCTACCATCACCTAAGAACATTATAGAGGAGGAATCTTCTAGATGTAGAACCTTCTAAGAAGTCCTCTTACATTTATTATATCTAATTACCCATTTATTATATCTAACTACCATAGTGGGCCTTATTTAAGAATATAGTGGACCTAGTCCACCTTACATTGAATGACCTCCACTATTATCACTATGGGCCCTCTGGGCCCCCCCACTACCTCTCTAGCTACCTTACATTCCATCCACCTTATGAAAGTGTTGTCCTCAATGCTTAATGTACAACCATATACCAAGGTCCCATGGATAATTGTGGACCATAATGCTGAAGAAGAATGAAGAACCAAGGTCCCATGTAGAAAGGAAAGCCACCATGCTGAAGTAGTCCAACCACCATTGTAAGCCCGGGTCCCATGTCCAAGTGCTCATGTGAACTCCCCATGGAAGATTTCGGAACCCAATAACCAACTCAAAATGATGCTCCAAAGACTGACACCTATCATGTGGATCCAAATAAGAAGATCCATCCACATAGTGGAAAAGGGTCGTAGCAGAATCTGGAAGGAATAATACCAATGTAGAATATGCAAGATAGACACTGGTAATAATCATTGGCTCTCGATTTTTCATATTGATGCTCTCTACAGAAGGTGGATTAAAGTCATCAAATAAAATATGAAAGTGGTTGTCATCCCAGAAATGACAATTATCCAATACCAATCATCACAATCGGCCTCAAAATCATTCCAAGCATATATTTCTTGATTATATCCATCCCTGATGTTCGCCATAAGAAATATATGTTGCATGTTATCCAATGAATCTTGAATACTACAAAAACTATCATTGAGGCCATTTGCAAGGTCATGCAATCTAGCATCCAATGTCTCATACAATTTGGATTTGAATGTTGAGAGGAAATAGTCATTTGATCACCCTATGAACTCTTTGTTCCCACAGCCGTCATGAAAAAACCCAAAAAATAGAACAATAACTTACTGAAGAAAATCGCGGCATTTTCCCGAAAAAACCCTGAAAAACTGTTGAATTTAAAATGTTCATAACTTCACTTCCCAGACTTTGTTTCGACTGATTTTTTTTTTTAAATTGGGTGAAATTGTGAGAGGAACTTAGATCTGTAATTTGTTTGGGAAAATTTGGCCTCCATCTGCTACAGAAATTAACAAAAAAAACAAAACAAAAAAAAACGCACCGCCATCCGCGGAAAAAACCCTGAAAATTCGCAGATTTTAAAACTTCAATATCTTGACTTCCCGGACTCCGTTTTAGATGATTTTTTTTTTCAACTTGGGTGTTTTTCTGAGAAGAATTCAGATCTACAACCTTTTTCTGCAAATTTTTCACATAAATATACCGAAAATTTCTGGAATGTCGCGGCCCTCTTTTTTCTTCTCCGAAAAAAAATCTGCAAAAATAAAAAATATTTGCCCACAAAGTCTGACAAGGAAAGTGCTCTAATACCACTTATTAAGAACCAAAGACTGAATACAAAAGCACCACAACAGATATACAAGAACAATATGCAAAATCTTCTTTATTACTATCAAACCCTTGAGGCAGGGCAACACCGTACAATGTATCATATTATGGAAGGGATCATCTCATGTTCACTTGTCTCTTCGAGGGGGCATTCTCCTATTGAGCTACCACTCCAAATACAATATTTCTCTTCATGTCTCATTACATTGCTTGAACCCCTTTATATAGTGCTACCATCACCTAAGAACATTCTAGAGAAGGAATATTCTAGAAGTAGAACCTTCTAAGAAGTCCTCTTACATTTATTATATCTAATTACTCATTTATTATATCTAACTACAATAGTGGGTCTTATTTAATAATATAGTAGACCTAGTCCACCTTACATTGAATGACCTCCACTTTTATCACTATGGGCCCTCTGGGCCCCCCCACTACCTCTCTAGCTACCTTACAAGCAATCACTAAGTACCTCATCAAATGGAAGAACCAACCAATGGAAGAGGTGACATGGGAAGATGAGTTCTTCTTGCAGAAACACCCACAATTAGTCAAGTGTTGAGCACAACATTTTTTTTAAAGGGAGTGGCATGTTAATCCCTACACAAAGCCCCATGTTAAGCATAAAACCCCTTATTAAGCCCTAAATATTGAGTTATTAAATTTCGAGTGTTATATTAATAGGTTGGCTAGAATCTTTCAATGTAGTCTTTCATTATAATTGTACCCTTTGTCTCCTATATATACCAAGGAGACCTAGTCTTAGGGTCATCATTTGTTTTCTTTTGAATTGGATATATTGTCAAAGGAGGTTTCCCCTCGAAGTGGATTGTACTCATTGACTTTTTATCATTTTCAAGGCGCTTGGTTCATAACAAAACATATGGAGTCCATCCAATCTAATTGGACTTCAATCTTCTCTGTGACATCAAAATTTCACGAGAACGAGTATCGTTGTACTTCTCGGATTGCCATAATCATCAACAAATTGACTCTCTGGAGGCTAAATGTAACAAATTAAGAGATTTTGTGGTCAATCTAAGTAGGGGATCCTAGTCAATAGTAGCTTCAAACTACTTGATGTCCACGAACTATGTTCACCCAAAGCTCAAGAAAGATGACATTGTTCATCAAATGCTTGAGAATATGGACATTGGAAATCAAGAGTCTCATCCTACCAATTCGGAGCTAGAAGAAGCTCATAGCCATCATGTTTTTCACTAAGTTTTATATTTTGCAAAACAATTAAAATTTTAAATGTTTTCTTAAGATTTATATACATATAGGAATGGCTAGAATGTAGTAATTTTGGACATCTATATGCTTTTGTTTCATAGCTATTTTATTTGAATCTTTAAGCTTTTTAATCTTGTTGTTTAGATGTGACTACAACTCTTTTAATATAAATTTCCCTAATTTATGTTAAAAAATAATAATGAATTTAAAAAAAAAAAATTAAAGGTTAACCAATTGTTTGATAAAAAAAAATTGTTATTAAAATCGATGATAAAGTTTTGATTAATATTAGATTTTGATAATAAAAAAATTAATAATCTCCAACCATTTATATGTTACCAGAATACATAAATCTTAAATAATTGTAAAACGCTTGCTTATGTTAGAAATTTAGCTTACTCTAATTTTAAAGGTCTAGAAGGTGGAGATTCGTGCTGACCAAGTTAACTCAAAACAGACATGTGGGCTTTTATTTATTATTATTTTTTTTTCCTCAAACGCATGCAATCCGAAGCCAATTTGTGTTTGAGCAACCTGCTCCACCATTGACCATTTCTAAAAATTGTTGCGAAGATTTAAGTTTTATTGACGTATTATCGTCCCCTGTCACTGTCCTGTATGGGTAACAGAGACTACAGAAAAATACCCTTTTTGGGGCGTTAATTAAACGTTTTATTTTTGGGGTTTTTAGTCGTAATTTGGTTATGTAAATTTGAACAAAATTGTTATTTTTTTTGTTGTTTAAAGTGTATTTTTAATGCATAAATGAATTTAGTGTGTTGATAAATCATCAAACACTTAAATTAAATAACCTTAACCACTCAAATCTGTAGATCTAACTATTCTTCATCAGAAAAAATCAAACAAAAAAAAATAGAACTATAATGTAAACAAAACTGTCCTATATGAAGCTGTCCTATATGAATGAATTTGCGTAATAGAATACGGAAAAATTGGATTTCGAATTTATAATGTCCAAAGTTGTCCTATATGGATGAAAATGCGTAATAGAAAACGGAAAAATTGGATTTCGAATTTATAATGTCCAAAGATCTTTGGCCAGATCATTGGAATATAATAAGATGACAAGTTTGAATGAACAAAGACACTGGGAGATTCCTTTCATTCTCTGAGATCTCTGGAATATAAATAAGCAGACAAGTTTGAATGAACAAAGACAATGGAAGCTGTTATTTCATTCAAATCCGACCATCTTTAACCCGATTGTAAATTCGGGTAATCGGAGGGCCGCCATGAAAGTCATTGTAAATTCGGGTAATCGGAGGGCCGCCATGAAAGTCAACCATTGCCTTTGCCGCTGAGCCTCCGATGACCCAAACCCAATTATAGTGCCGTATCAAAACACAATTCTACCAGCGATTTGAAAATTCATATATATATATATAACTCGCGGCCTTGCCTTCCAATGTTTGTCATAGATTCCCCGGTCTGCTATTGTTTCAATTCTCACAAAGATAGCAATTATCTGAATTTGCTATTGAATTCATGGCACCCTCAGAGCATAGCAGCGGATCTATTGTTCCTGCTCATGTCTATTATTCGTCTTTGTTTAAGGCCCAGAAATCTGGTAGCAGGTCATTAATGGCAGAATCACCCAATGAGCCCAATAAGATAGCCATGTATTCTCCAGCTTATTTTGGTGCATGCGCCATTGGAGGCATACTGAGCTGTGGACCTACTCATACTGCTGTCACTCCTCTCGATGTTGTCAAATGTAACATGCAGGTATAGCTCTAACTGTGTTTATTACCTTTCATATATCCATTTTCGAGTCAAATATCCATCTTCGAGTAAAATTTTTGAAGTATGGAATAGATCTACACTTCATTACACAATCATTTGAATTAGACTCGATTAACAGATAAATGGAAAAATTTGAAGTTTTAACCTGGATGATCTCAGATTGACCCTGTAAAGTACAAGAACACGTTTACTGGAGTGAACGTAGTTATAAAAGAGCAAGGAATTAAGGGGTTATTCAAGGGTTGGGCGCCAACTATGCTGGGATACAGTGCACAAGGTGCGTTCAAATATGGGCTCTACGAGTTCTTCAAGAAGTACTATTCGGACATTGCAGGAGCCGAGTATGCTGCCAAGTACAAGACCTTGATCTACCTTGCAGGTTCGGCCTCTGCAGAGGTCATTGCTGATGTTGCCCTCTGTCCCATGGAGGCCGTTAAAGTGAGGCTGCAAACACAGCCTGGATTTGGCAGAGGCTTGTCTGATGGCCTCCCCAAAATAGTTAGATCAGAAGGGTTTCTTGGGTACGTTTTAGTGTCCCACCTAATTCCAGATGATGAATATACTTCCTCCTGTTTATCTTCTAATCCAACTGTATTTTTTCTGCGTGGATTGCAGTTTGTACAAGGGCATTGGACCGCTATGGGCACGCCAAATTCCTTGTAAGTTTACCATCTATTCTTTGCAATTTGCAACTGCATGAATCTACTAAGCCCGTCTCTCTGTCTGCAAGTTTTACTTTCTATTTTGAATTTTTAGAACTGTATTCTCTTCTTCTTCTTTTTTCTGTTGAGGGATTGTATCCAGGGAAGTAAGGTGTTCTAAAACCTATGTGATGTTCACAGATATACTGTCTATCATCTTCTAGTCACAACGGTGCAAACCCACCTCAATGTTTACATAGCAGGTTGAAAATTTGGAAATTTGCATTCAAATTTTGAGATCTCTTTGAATGTTTAATAATTAGAGGTTAAAGTAAATCTATGTTTAGTTTATCTACTCCATGTTACCTTATTTCCTCTGTGTCTCCATTTTGTATATATCCATCTTAGTTTATGGACTGTATGTCTCTTCATGTTATCTTCTCACATTGCATTGCAATGCAATGTGTTATAATATAACACATTGCATTAGTTTTTTTTCACAGGAAAACTTATTTTAATTCAATTGTTAATAAGTATTGGGAATAGATCTATCATAATTCAGTTGTCAAYTAGTATTGGGGACAGTTATCCATGAATACATGCTGATTCATTATCTCTTTGAATGTACACTGACTCATTGTCTTTATTCAAGGAAAACCAAGCCACCTAGAATAACTTATTGGCTGTTCATAAAGGGAAGACTTTCACTCCTGCCAGATACCTCTGAGTCTTARACAATTGACCAGCTCTTATTTCCTTAGGTAAAAAAAACCAACTCTTAACCAAACAAAATCTAAATCTGATCAGACTCCAACTCCAACTCCAACTCCAAAGCCCTCCATTTTGTATAATCCAACGTTTAAATTCAATTTAAATAACACTTTAAATTCAGTGCATATGAAAATCAACACCATGTCAACCAGTCAACGAGGCTTTATGATGGCGATATTCTTCACTCAGGTTCAAATAAGCCGAGGGATGCATACTCTAAGAACCTCTAAGCCAAGTTTGGACTCTAGGTCTTTCTTAGATTGACTCTTTTTCTAAGTGGTGGATGAATAAGCCGAGGGATGCATACTCTAAGAACCTCTAGGCCAAGTTTGGACTCTAGGTCTTTCTTAGATTGACTCTTTTCAAAGTGGTGGATGAATGAGTATGTTTGTTTTTGTTTTTTCTTTTCATTTGTGTTTTAAATATTTTTTTAAATTAATTAAATATATTTATGTATATTTTATAATTATTTTTATTATCTAAATATTTGTTAGGTTCTTATGGTTAATCTTGCAATCGTTTCTGTTAAATACATTTTTATCACTATAAGTTTAACCAACATTTTGTATAACAATTATTCTTACACACTAGATTTTGACTATTTTGTTATATTTTGTATAACCAGTATTCTTACACACTGGATTTTGACTATTATAAAAGAATATAGAAAAGCATATAGCAATCCATAACAATTGTTTTTGCTCTTTTCAGCCTGCCATTTTCCATACAGCATTCTTGAATCTAGCTCAGACTTCTTGAATCTCTTCCAATGTGGTCTAATACAATAGAAGAAACTTTCTGCTTACATTAAAAAAAATTCCATATTCCTACTTTCTGCTTACATTAAAAAAAAAATTCCATATTCCTAAAACTAAATAGCATTACAAAATGGTGTTGGCTATGTGTTTTACTACAATTTTTTTTTTGTTAAAGTCAGAGATATAAATTTAAAAAAATCACTATTTTTTATTTTTTATTGTTCAAAATCAATTTCTGAATTCAGAAATTGATTTCATCTCTGCTGAATGCTTAAAAATTCCACTCCCAACATATTCGGATTATACAAAAATAATCACTCAAATTACTCATCACATTGATAATTTTAACCAGAATCTGTTCACTGATTTTGTTGTTTATGTTTCACTGATTTTTGTTTATGTCTTGATATTTATTGCTCATCACATTGATAATTTTAACCATCTGAATCTGTTCACTGATTTTGATTTTGTCTGGGTATTTTATTGCAGATACCATGATGAAATTTGCATCGTTTGAGAACACAGTAGAAATGTTATACAAGCACGTGATCCCAACTCCAAAGGAGCAATGCAGCACACCTGTTCAAGTGGGTGTGAGTTTTACAGGAGGATACATCGCTGGGATATTCTGTGCTGTCATTTCTCACCCTGCAGACAACCTCGTCTCCTTCCTCAATAATTCTAAGGGCGCTACTGTGGCTGAGGTAGGAGAATATTCATTCAGGCGCACCAGTACAACATTAAACGAGATGTTCTGCACATTTATGCTTCCCTTAATGTCTGTATGATGGTCACTAATTGTGCCGTTGTGTTCATATATAATAGGCTGTCCAAAAAATGGGGCTTGTGGGCCTTTCCACACGGGGTCTCCCTTTGAGAATTCTCATGGTCGGAACACTCACAGGAGCCCAATGGGGAATTTATGATTCTTTCAAGCTATTTGTTGGGCTGTAAGTTCTGTTATTAACCTTAGTTTTCTCAAAGTTTCCGTCCATTTATTTCTGCATCATCCTGTGAATATGGTCTAAATCAGTGTATCCTATTATTTCATTTTGCAGGCCGACCACAGGCGGAGTCAAAACCTGAAACAAGAGCTATGAATGGGCAGCGTGCTGATTTAATCGAAAAAAAAAACGCAATAAGTTCTTTTTGAATGAAGAGGATCCGAAGACAGAGTAGTCAAATGAGGCGCCTGGCCATCTCCCATGCAGAAGCTCGGTTATTAAACAAACCCAAACCCTAGGGTAGGGTGGGAACAGGGCAGCTGGAGTCGGTCGAAGCTGTGCAATGGAGTGTGAATTGCTTTTGTGAGTTATTATTGGTCATTGCCTCCTTTTGTGGAGAGCAATATTGTTTTCAGTTTGTTATAAATAAATTTGGCCTCATTTATAATATTTTATATTTTCAGAAAGGTGTTTTCTAATTGTTTAAATATTGGATTTTTTGAATTTTTTCACCCTAATCTTATGAAACAAATTTTAATGAAATCATCAATTTTTTGTTGTTTAAATTGCATTTTTGAATATATAAATGGATTCAGCATCCAAAAAACTCTTGGGGCACTCTAATTATATAGACTCAATCACTCAAATATGTTTGAGGAAAAATTGATCAAAAAATATGTCCATAAAAACTCCAAAAAATGACACATTTAGACTATACAAAATTGAAAATATTATTTAACTATTTTTTATTGGATGAATAAAATTGATATCATGTGTTTTATTATTATTAAATTATAATACTATATGTTTAAGGGAAAAAATTAAAAGATATAATATTCAATTTTTTCCATTATGAAATGCAAACCAATCCATTTTTTTTTAATATATGATTTTTCAATTTTGAAAGGAAGTGCACAAGTCATAAAAATTAACTTTTGTAGAGGCTATTGAGGATTGTATAGCACATCCATTTGATGGAGTTCACATTCGGATCTTGGATGGTAATAGGAGGAATCTTGTTCATGGAGGCCATGATCCTAAGCTAGGGTCGTGATTGGATTCACCGTGGGGAGGAAATAAGGTTAATACAAGCTTTGGAAAAATGGGTTAAATTGGTAGCTAGTACGGTGGCTCAATAGTGTTAGAAGGCATTGAATCAGGCATATGTGAACAAATACAGGAGAGGGGTCTTCAATTGGAGATCGGAACGACTTGTCAGTGGGAGGTACACTGTAACATAACCTTGGGACAACAAAATGGCAATGCAGGCTCAAGTATTTCTTCAATCCCAAAGACTTCAAATGTATGCGGCTATCCTAGAACTGGTGTTGGAGTTATGTTGGAAAAATCTCCACTTCCTTGCTTAGGGAACCTTCCTTGAGTGTTGAATCTGTGGTTTGGGTGCTTTGGAGCTAACCTTCAAGCCCACAGTTTAGAGGACTTGGGTGTTATCATGGGTGAAGAAGTCAAGGTTTTGATCCTACCTAAGGTTATTGGTTTGCCAAGGATTGAAGTGCATGTTGTCAATCAGGGGGAGGTGGAACTAGACAAAGATGTAAATGTATCTAAGGGTTTAGGGGAACAATTGAAGGGGGAGGTGAGGAAAGCTAGGAAGAGATGCATTAAGTCATGGGTCTCTCCGGTAAAACCGATATAGGGAGATGACATATAGATGAATGAGGTGGTATCAACTACTTCCTTGACCTTGGTTGGCAGATTCTTTGGGCGAGGGATAGGTGAAAAAAGGCTTCAATAGAGGATGTCAAAAAATTGGGAGCTTTGCATTGGATACTCATCATCTTTCTTTCTGTTATCCAGAGGGTGGATGGATTTCGTTTTCATTCGTCAAGTGATTTGGAGACAGTTGTAGGGAGGTGCTAGCAATGGGACATGACCCCACTATTTCTTAAATGGTGGACACGATTATTCGATGCTAGGAGGGAAAAGGTACATTCCACTCCAATTTGGGTCAAGCTACCTAGCCAATCAACAAGTTTCTAGTAAGTTGATATCTTCAGAGCAATTGGCAATTCATTGGGAAAAATTTTGGAAGTACGCATAAGTTCTAGGCGCACTAGTTGTATGACAGTGGCAAAGGTTGTAGTGTGAATTGATCTATGAGATGGGTTGGCAATGTAAATTACCCCACATAAGGGAGACAAATCTTTGGTGCAGAGTCTAGACTGTCAAGGAATTCATTTTCATTGTCTAAGATGTCATAAACAAGGTCACATAGTCATGGATTTTAAATTGCCTTTTAAGAATTGGGGATATGTTTGAAAGGAGAGTAATGGTCCCATTGTGTTTGAAGATCCTCTAGTTGCTAATGTTCCAGCTAGCCAACCCAAGGGTAACGATCATTTTGGAGTGATGGAGTCCTTACCTGTCACACAATCTGAGGAAGTGGTCAAAGAACCATTGCAAGCAAATGAAGTGGTTGGCAAGGAAGTTAAGAATCAAGTTGTTTGTCTTGTTGAAGCAATGGAGTCGAGGCACATAGCTACTATAGATTTATGCCTCAGTAAGTCATTGAAAAATGTTTCTTCTTTGATGTGGTGTAAAAATAATTTGAGTACTTTGGGATAGAATGCATGGGAGGATGGTCCCACTGGATTGCGTGAGGTTTTTGCTAAAGGGATGGAGGGTTCATATTTGAAATTTCTTTGGGGAAGAAAGGTATTTATCTAGGATGCTTGCAGGATGTTGATCTCAATTTCAAACAATGATTTATCTAGTGTTTGTACCCCAAAACTTGCTTTATATTTGAATAAGGATAAGGGGTTGTTGTCAACAAGACCATATAATCCATGTTCTAGGGTTCTTGTAGCTGCAAAATGCGGGGATTATGAGGGAGGCCTTCGCTTCAATCCAAGTAAAGGTGGAAAAGGTTGGGGTAGGCATTAAAGGTCAAACCTCTCATTAGCCCAAGAAAAAGCATCAATTGAGGTAGTCGAAGGAAAATAGTCACTATTAATTGTGGTTCTTAGAGCATTCACAACCTTGTCTTCCTTTCCCTCATGATCTGACTAACTTTAAATGTTATAGGGTTAGTCCATCCCACAAAAATTGGGCCTTGAAGAGACTACGCGTGAAGGGGAGAAAGCAGTGAATCAGTTGGAAAAGTTGTTGGGGGGATTTCACTTGTCTGGGTGTTAGGGGCACATTTAGAGGGTTGGTGACATGTCGGAAATATAGGGGTTTCCAATGTACTAATTCTTTGGCTTTCTCCTCAAGTTTTGACACTATGATTTTTTCCCCAGAGTTGGGGATGGAATCGGCATGCCTAAACATCTGTGGACCTAACCTTGCAATAGAAGAATATTGGTTGAAGGTGTTGGGGATGGGATAGGGCATTCTAGGGGGGTGACTTAAACTTCTCTTTAGGCCAAGCTAAAATATGGGGGACACATGCCTAGTCTGACTCTTTATCTGATTTCTTCATTAGAGGTTTTGAGGAGGTGGGGTTGATAGATTTGGCTCCTATTA
>JASDQU010737869.1:17050-45539 GCA_032191745.1 Picea mariana
ATCTCTTGAATGGTGTAAACATAATCAATTTTTCCTTTTATTAGGTTTGTATCCACTCAACTTGCACAACTTGTTTGATCAAATGATATAGACACTCCATAATCACATGTTTGTTTTCCATGATCCACACTCTCCACTCTAAAATGATGACCACATGTTCACATTGCAGAATATGTGTTCGTTCTCTTTTCGTCAATGTGTGAGCAAAAAGTGAGCACTTACATGCCTAGTTGGGCTGTGCTAGTCATGACAGCTGTAATGTAAAAGGTTAGAAAGAAAACAACAAAGCTATTAGCAAGATTTAAACAAAAACTAAATGAAACTATGAGCATTGGAACAAAAATATAAACAAATGAAAATGGACTAATGTCACCAATAGATAGGCTGGTCTGATTAGTGAAATCCAAAGATACACAAAGGGGAAAGAGGACTTGGGTCTCTTCCTTCTCCAATGGAAGGCTCTTGAGGCCCTCAAGTAGATGCTCTCCTTACAATGAAAGGTGAAAATATGAGTGAAAAAACTCAAAGCTTCTCCACTCTAATGAGAGATGGAAAGCTTATGAAATGGTGTTGATAATGACTATTGCTAAAGAGTGAGTCTCTAACAATCCCAATAGCATAACATTACAATGAATTCCTTGAAGAAATGATGGTCATTCATGGCTTTTTATAGCCAAGCTTTGAGCTATTATGCAACCCCTTTTGAATGTGAAAAGAGGCCCTTTAGGGCACCATTAGGTCTTTGACCAGCCTCCCCACGCAAATTGAGCTCGGATTTGATGTCAAATCAACTTGGGAGCTGATCCAATAGTGGTTGGGAGGCCGACCAGTTTCATAAATGCGCTGTTTGGCAGGCGCGCGGGTTTTGCACCCCACAGCCGCGCTTATGCGCCCGATATACGATGATGTTGCGCGCATGCACGCGTTCTCAATGGGTGCAATGCGCTTTTTAATCTTTTTGCCATTTTTGTATAGTTTTGGCTCTTTTGCTGTGCTGTGGAACTAATCCTTGTGCCATGAATGACTTTTTTTCGGTGCTGATGATGTGGAGTTCTTGTCGCCCTGTGCGGACGAAATTTTAGTGATAACAATATGGTTATTCCTACATGCATAGAAAAAAAATCTTATTAAAATCAATATTTAGACTTTAATTGTAACCATACATAAATATGCTCAATCAAAATTTATGTACTTAATCTCATGATCAATCAAATATCACATACCATACTTTCACATCCAATTTTTATGTTAAATTCATATAGTTCGTTTTCCTTATTGGAAAGTCCCAAATTTTGAATTTGCTCCTTCACCCATGTGCTTATGCACTCTATAGGCCATTAATAACATAACACTGTAGGGAGTATAACATGAGCCTAGTTTGGCCTTCAAGATGATTGTGCTTCTCCTTGACATTCTTTACACATCTCATCGTACATTTCCACACATTTCATAGTATCCTATTCATGACTTTTGGCATGTGATCAAGAGAAATTTTGAATCCATATATATCATCATCAATAGTAAATAAGTATCCATTGAAAACATGCAAGATTCAATCCTTTTTAACCAATATGCTAGTGTCATGTTGCGAGGAGGGGATATTACCTCCATATATTGATTAAAGTCTCTCTCAATTTGATTAAAATGATGGTTTAGCTACAAAAATGACCTATGTCCTTCATAGACACACTTATGTAAATTCTTAGAATAGCTTTAACAAATTTCCTTTCCATGGCATGGACAACCCAATAATCCTTTTATCCTTAATCTTGAACCACAAAATTAAGAAAAATAAACATGATGCATCAATTTTTAATGAACCCCATTGAATTATAATTAGTAAAATGATTTACACTTTTCCAGCAGAAAGGTTATCCATGAGCATACTCCCAACCCCATAAATTCATGGATTGACTGAAAAATCACATCACCGTAAATGAAATTTCATGTATAGGTCATTAAATATCACACATATGAATTCCACTCCATAGGACCAACATCTCCTCTATCAATGGTTCGAAATAAGAATCCATGTCTCTAACTTGATGCTTTCTGGGCAAAATAAGAGACAACATCAAATGTTCTTTCCGCATATCCATCCAAGGAGAGATGTTATAATTTATTAGGATAATAGGAAAAATTGTATAATTTGTATATTGGAAAAAGTATGGAGCCAATATCTCCATCACTAATCCAAGTCTTATATTACTTCATGATCACGTATAAATTTTCTAGACCATGTATTTTCTATGTGTTTCATTACCTCAGAATCCACAAGATTGTGAAACACATCTATTCCACTCTTATTTTTTACATGTCAATCCATACATTTATCTAAAGAATTTTAATGAAAATGCATTCAAATCTTGGAATTATGTGCAAGTGGAATAATATTTTTTGTGGGACATTTTTTCCATTTACATGAAAGCGATAATGACTTGTTTGACATTTTCAACACATGAACTTATTCATATGCCGTCCATTGTATAAAATACAATATTTTAGACATGTATGATATACTTTCTAATCACTACCCAAATCAAACAATAATTTTCTAGCATCTTTACATGTACTAAGAAGTAAATTTTCTAATGGAAATGTATGATATACTTTCTAATCAAGACCCAAATCAAACAAAAATTTTATAACATCTTTACATGTACTAAGAAGTACATTTTCTAATGAAAACAATTTATTTTGCAATAAACTGATCCAAACCAATATTAACAACTAACTAACAATTAGCAAGCTAAAAATATTAAATGAGTTGTAATATATACTATACCATAGTACACATGACATTGTATACCCTAACAAAGACATAAATCTATTTCCTCACCATTCATATGATGTTCTCAAATTGTAAATCATTACAGAAGTAGTCAAGTAAGAGCACTTTGTTTTACTAGCCATTGTAAAAAGGGGTGTGCAACTTGTGTTAAATTCTTAGGCTCAATGTCATGATTTGCAGTGCTTCCATCAATATCTTCATTGTGTTCACAAACTACATGAATTTATTCCCTCTCAAAATTATTATGTAACATTTGGTTGGAAATATGTGTATTGTATATGATCTAATCTCCACTACCATATTCACATCATGTGCCCCATATTGTTTGTTTTTATTAGTGCCACTTGAACTCTCAATATAATACACAATAGTAATTAAATTAGGAAGTGGATATTGTAAAGGAGACAATTTCAAATTTTGTTATATTCTTTTTAGAAAACAATTTTACTATATGCCCTTTTCTCTATCTAAGAAGTGGTGCAATGAAATGGAATAGGTATCGTAGCAACATGTTCATCATCCCCTACATCATCCTAAAAGTACACAATAATGATACTCATCACTTCTATCATCATCATTATAAAAATATATACCATATGAACAAGCGTACATCATATTTGTAATTCCCAATGCAATACATAAAAATAATCTTAATTAAACAACTATTTTTAACAAATCTCCATGAGAATGTTACAAAAATAATTTAAAAAAACAATTTTTTTAGAAGGAACAAATTTGAGAATTTCAATATTCCATCAGTATTAATTATCAATCCAAACTCTTAATGTTAAAATGTTATGCAATATGAATTTGTTTCCTTCTTCCACCCCATTAGGACCTCTAAGGGAAGATCAATTGCTTGGCTTTGTTTTGAATATTTATAAGTCTAGAAAAACTATGATCCATAAACAAATTATCTCTGACAAACAAATTATGAATTGTAGCTATATAAAAATATAATTTGGTAATCCTAGACATGAACCTTTCATTGTCATTAATTGTCTCAACAAATAAACAATTTATGTTTTTGTGTGGTTTTTTACTATTAATAAATCATGTAATGCTCCCATGTATGCATGGATGAACATCTACATGTACATAATCCTTTAAGTTTCTTGATGAATTCAAGCACACATATTGTACTTAGACATAAACTATTTGAACAATGTCAATCTGTCATAATCATTATATCTATAGTGAAGTCCACAAAAGGGTATTGATTTAACCTCTCCCTCATCAAGAATGCACACATCTAAAATGATATATAGGCCAAAGTTTGGTTCTTTGATTTTAGAAGGGGAAACCATAAAACTCTAGTAATAATATGAGAAAATCTCTCATATAGTGGGAACTGGTATAGATTTAGGTCAAACATCATATGTAGATATATTGTATGACTCTTTCTATAGTGAAACTAGGTTGCTTGGGAGTTATGGAACTAGGTTGCTTGGGAGTTGTACTCTTAGATATTTTTCCATCCTAGTGACCCAACCTCCTTTTGCACTCTCAAAATCTGAGGAATTTGAAGAATATTTGGATGGCTTCCTTACATTGCATATTTTCCTAGATGAATATTGAGGAAGGGATGAATCCATGTGCACTTGATTTATGCAGTTTGCAACAATGGTAGGAGGAAAAAGTCTATCCCTCATACGAAGTCCATTACATCAGTATTATTCCATTACAATATGTCATCTATGGTTATTTACTCCTTTGCAATTAGAACAACCACACAACATTGATGCTTATAGTAAAAATGTAAAGGATCACCTACATTTACCTCTGATCTCATTACTCTATAAGAATATGGCATATTGCAATTTGCTAAAAAAAATTGTTCTTGGGGCACATTAAGCATTGAAAAAATATATATTGTGGATGCATCTTCTAGTCATCATGAAAAAAATTATCATAACTTCATAAATTACATTCCTTATAATTTATTAATTTACATACCTTCATTCTAGCACATGGCATTGATGTACTAGTAGGAGAGATGATTGCAACTAGATTTGAACCTACAGTTAATAAATGTAATAAGCATGAAAATGATGCATATGTCATATTTAACCAATTATTATAACCTAATTAATATAATTGTGAACTTACATCTTGAGTAAAGGATGAAATACTAGACTACTTTAAGCTCATACTAAAGGATAAACGACTTAATGGTGAACTACAACTCTACAAAAGAAACAATATAAAGTAAATACTTATGAGTGAACATCAAAAGTCTTATAATAAACACATGCAAATTATGTTAGATGAACTTATCAACCCATACTCTAAATCAGATAAAGATGAAGAACTTGATGAACCCACCATTGTTTTATACAATTTGACAATAATATTAAAAACTAGTAAAAATTTACACTATTGAGGGTTTAAGGCTACAAGGATTAAACAACATTAATGGGTGTTAAAGTCATAATAAATCCCAAGTTTTCATAACTTGGAGGAGAACTTCCGTTTAATTATTTATCATTATGCTTGATTTTCAATGATCACTTGAATTCCTCAAGATGATAATAAGGATTATAATGATGAATAAATTTAACCTTCCATCTTTTTTTTTCTTAATTTTCTTTTAAAATTAATCATTTTTTAATTGTTTTTCATTAGCCTCACTCATCATTTCTTAATTTGAAGGATCTTTTGAAAATATCTATAATTATAATTTTTTTTTTTAAACGATGATTTTTAAAATGTGCTTAAACTTATTTTTTCAAAATTTCATTTTTGTTCATAAAAATTAAAATTTCTATGATTTTTGTAAACTCAAAGTTTTAATCTTACATTGCCTTTTTGAAATTCATTGAATTTCATGCTTATTTCATTCTTTGTGGTATCTTGTTGAAACTCATTCAGGCCAAGTCGCAAACTCAATTCTCAAAAATCGTGGAAGTTCTTCAAAACTTATTCCACCAAAGCCTTGCAGTGCTTCTTCGAAACTATCTCGGGCCTAGTTTCTAACTCAACCCGGGGTGAGTTTTCATAGGTGTTTGAAGAATTCTCGGAGCCTTTTCAAAAGGCCAAAATGTTTGTTTCAACATTCTAGTTTATCACATTGGTTTATCACTTTGGATTAGTTACAAAGATCGTTTGTGATTTTTGACTTAGTTGGTTAATGCATCATTATTATTAAGGTTTTATTTTAATTTTAAAAATTACAATTTCAATTTTAAAATACACACAATCTAAATTTTAAACTCATTCTCACACTTACATAAAATTATCAACTAAAATTATATTAAGTGTATTGCATTCACTAAAGTAATTTCTAGAATTGCCCAACCAACTGAGTGACATTTAAACTCCCTTTGAAGTGATCTTATATCTATCACCGAATTCCTTTTGTCCCTAATCCCCAAAATAGCTTGAACTAAGTTGCAAAATTCCACTCAGAGATCATTTTTATCTTTCCTTTCTAAAAATATGAGCACATTTCCTTTTAGCAAAGGAAGTTCTATGGTTTTACCCTAAGACTTCGACACTTTGTTGGATTGAGTGCCAAAGCTTTACCAGAGAACTATAACTTTAACTTTCACCACAAAGCCTACATACAAAAAAAAATCTTCACCCTAATTACAGAAGGGTCAGTGGTTGGAGTTTTGGACTTATTCTTAAATGAGTTTTAAGACATGCCCACAACACCGCCTGCAACTCATTCAAAATGGGTTTTAAAAAATATTCTAAAATCTTTAAAAATATTACAATTTTGAAGTATTCATGTCAAATCTTCACAACTAATGTTGGAGCTTCACTAGCTAACTCTAGATCTTCGTAAGAATACATAAATCTTCCAATCTTCAACATTTCAACACGTTAGCATTTAAATACCCGAATAGAAAGCTTCGCTCTAAATTTTAGCATTTAAGGGCCCGAATAGAAAGCTTCGTTCTCAAGTTTGGGTTAGGATATCATAAGTTTGTAAAAATCATCGAGATTGTAGGCATATTTTTTTAATGGAGAATAGAAAAATCAACATTATCTATTTTCAAAAAAATACTATCTATTCTCAAAAGGATTTGGAATTTTCCAAATTTCATTGATTTGTTGGGTATGTGTGATATTCTTTGCATGATTAGCTCCAGGGGATACATATTGGGTTGGGTGTGTGGGGGGTCACAGGGGGATTAACCCAAAAACAAAATTGGTTTTTCAACCCATAGTAATATAATTTCGATTAAGGAATCTAATACAAGTTGACGGATTAGGGATTTGGATGCCACATAATCATATATATTGTATTGTAAATGGTGAGGTTAATACAATGAGAGTTAGAGGTGGAGCTCTAAACATTTGTTAGTTTTCCTTGTTAAGTGTTTCTAGGGTAAATATTAGCTCCATGTGTTTGTTGTTTTGTGATTACTTTTCTTCTTTGGTCGCTCTTGGTTTCTTACATGTGGTATAAGAGCATGGATAACTTGAACTCTTTTATGAGAGTGGTATGATGCCAGGAGACATGGTTTTGAGTTGTTATTGTGAGAAGCATGTGTGTAAAGAAAAACAAAAATTTGGCCTATTGGTGATACAAGAATGGAGTTGTTGTATATTTATAGATCTGCTAAGATCAAGTCTATTTCTTAAATGTTTATATGTGTTGAGATGAAGTGTGGATCTGCTACTTGTTTGACAATTTGGAGCTCAAAATTGAAGGTGTTGGTGAATAATGCCTTTGAGGCTTGGCGAAAGGTTGAGTAGCTCAAATTGTGCAAGATTGTTCTTAAGTTTCTAATTTTCTAAGATATAAACAATCACACAATGGTGCTAGACTTGATAAACCCCATTGGCATGCCGGTTAGATTCGTTTATCTCCAGTGTGAACATAGGTTTAACAATGACTGTGAGAATGGTCAAGGACTAGGCCAATCAGTGGGTGAGAGTGTTTGTGAAACTAACAAAGGCCTTGACGGGATAGATCAATGGTTGAGTTGAGTGATCCCAACCTACAACCTGCGAGGTGTTGAGGTTCATGAAGGAAACCATTCACCAAACCTTGAATTTTTGCAACCTGGTGGGCCATCACATGAAGCAATGTGAGCTAGAGATAACAAATTACCAGAACCTAGTGGAATGAATAGTAAACAATTGGACATCACAAGAAACCTTGATCAATGGTATGAGAGCATTGGGTAACACCCAAAGTCACACACTGGAAGCAATAGCATATGTCAGAGTAGTCATTGGAACAACTACACCCCTTTCCACCTACAGGTGGATGATCACATGGCTAAGAGGGGTGTTTTATGGGGTGCTTCTACAAGGATATTCAATTAATTAGATTTCACTAAGTCATTTGGGAATGATATGCACTGGGTAGGGGAAGATTAGATTATTCTTGGAGACCATTGGGGTGAATGGGCGGATGAATATACCCCAAAGGGGGAATTTCTTTTGAGGAAAAAAATTATAATTACCAAGTGTTGGGTCGATTAGTTGGTTTTCAAAAGAGAAAGAAATCATTTCACTAATATTTAATTATCAACCAAGGAACGAATTTGTTTACAAGTTGTTGTGAAAAATATTTGCAGGTTGCAATTTCCAATCCAACAAAGGTCCATTTAATGTGCAATTGTATTAAAGATCTAAGAGAAACAAATAATAAAAAAATAAGTTTATTATTGTAATGAAATCAAAACAGTAATAAATAATGAGATGACGACAAATCATTGAATATATTAGCAATGAATTATCCCACTTGTAATTCAAATTAAGATTAACAACTAACTATCAAATCATTGTAAATAGAAAACTACATATTCCAGCTAATCCAACATCTCTTCTAAGAAGTGAGCCTTGCCTCCCCAGAATAGAGTGTTACTACTCTATTCATATATTGCAGAAATTATAGAACCACAATCTAAATTAAAATAAGAACTCATGAAATATAATTCATCCCATCATATATTAGACATGTGCTCCAAGAGTCCTCCCCAAAATGAAGAAGGAACTCTCTTTTATACATAAATTTGTTTGAACTAAAATAAATAATAGTAACAATAAATGTAGATTCACAAGTTTCTCATATGGATTCCACAATTTTCTAATAAATAGTGGCTCATACATAATTCCCACATCCTTGCTTACAACTCAAACTAATCTTGTCTAATAATTCCAAGATTCTTATTAACAACTCAAACTAATCTTGGCTAAGAATCCAAAGATTATTTTCATATCCAATATGGTTGGTGAAGATCCAAATCCATGGAATATATTGGTGGTTGTGAATTCATTTCCATGGATCCGCACAATAAACCCATAGATTCACACAACTATGTGCAAAGTAGCAACAAATACAGAGTAGTGGTAGTCAAAGAGTAGCAACAAATAATAAAACATCGATTTCTCAAAAAGAACAATCTAGGCTATTGAGATATTTTGAGGATAGGTCTATGTTGACTTGATGATGCCTCATATAGAAAATCCCAAGTACCCATTTCGTATATTTTCTTTGTCATGAGTAGAAGCAAGTGGCAACTGGTCCTGCAATAATCAACAAACTAAACTCTTTCCGAAAGATAAATCAAAAATATGTTATTTCTCTAATATTTAACCATAATTCACATAAAATACTAAGGAAATGCAATGGAAAACACTTTGGGCCTAAATTCCCTCATAGAAACATTAAAAAATACTAATACAAGGTCATAGGTAAGTGAAAAGGGATTAAAAATAGGGGAAAGAGAATGTAAAAAGATGGAATTTATGTATCCTAACACCAGGTTGGTCGTGTTAGGTTTGTGAAGGAGAAAAAAGTAGGCTAGTGGTGTCATTGGAGAAGGTGAGGGGAGTTAGGAATGGAACTTTGTACAAGCTATTGGGAAGCACTATCAGTAATGGGTATAACAATTATGTTGTTCTTGAGGGTGGAAATGAAGAAGACCAAAGCCCTATGATCTCTGCAGAAATGACTGTTGTACAGTTGGTTTTCATTGATGTCAACCCTCAAAGAATTCGATATACCTAAGAGTTGTGATCAATATTGATGGTGAGTTAGTTGTCATTGATTCCAACAAGAGTGGTTGATGTCGATAGATGTGTTGGGTGCATTTGATGAAGTCTACATGAATCCCTGGAGGTGTGTTTATGAGACCCGAAGTTGTTTGAGGACTAAGGAAATGAAGGAAAGTGTAAATTAAGGTAACACAGTCATAGATGGATAGTCCTTTTCATGCCATTTCCGATGATAGGTGGTACGCCATGTGGTTCCTCACAGAGGGAGATATGCCCTCATGAAGTTGGAATCCCCCAAGAATGGTCAAGAAGACCCTAGTTGGTTACAAGTATTTAATGAAAGGGTAAAGTGGTTGCAACAAGAAAGTTAAGAATCCCCTAAGATTTAGGAAAGAGGTTACCTAGAAAAATTATAAATACACCTTAAGGAGTCTTTCATAAGCATATTCACTCACTTATTCTATTGAATATATTTTAGCGAACTAGTGATCTATTTGGCAAGTTTGCGACGAAAAAAATCTAAGGTAGAGATAAGTGAGAAGTGTGGGATTTTATATATTATAGAGGAGAGATAGGGTTTTTTGTTAAAACCCTAATTGGTTGATCCCCACAGGTCAGAAAACTAGTGTCTCATGAGGCATCCTCATGGGTTTCACAGTTCCTATCAGGAGAGACCCCGCGTGACATTAGTACATAGTCCCACGAGGCTAAGACAGATTTGGGGATTATGTTAGTTCCAGGTTCTTGAGGATTGAGGAAAGGTTACATGTCAATATTACATAGTTTTATGTCAGCTACAAGATCAGAGGTAAGTTTTAAGGGTTATTGTTATGGTGATATGGCACATGCTTAGTGGTGATGATAGTACACTCTTAGCTATATTGATATATGGTTTGGTATATGTCATGGTTATGGTTCATTATTAGATACATATCTTTGATATGTTGGTACATGGTTGAACAACACACTAGGTATATGGTAGCACGTGTATGAGATACCTCTCTTGGTGATGTTGGTACTTGGTTGAGGTGTTGGTGCATTGTGGATGCACTATTTGGTACAGGTTTTGGTGCATGGTTGATGCATGGTTTGGTACAGGTGTTGGTGCATTATTGATGTGTGGTTTCATGGTACAAATTTTGGTGCATTGTTGATGCCTGGTTTGGTACAGTCTTAGGTGCATGGTTTATGCACGGTTTGGTACAGGTGTTTATGCATGGTTGATACAATTTGATGTACATGGTATGGTACATGTTAATGTCCATGGTATGGTACAGGTTGATACATGGTGGATTCATGGTATGGTACTGGTTGATGTGACAGTGACAGTGACAGTTTGGTTGATGTTATAGTGACAATGACAGGTTGATAGGTTACAAGTTGATGTGACAGTGGCAGTGGCAGTGAAAGTGATGCTGACAGTGGAATTGACAGTGGAAATGATTGTTGTAGTGACATTTTGGTTTACACTTATATTTAAGGGTGGAAAGATGGGGCAAGGAAAGGAGGTCATAGCCTCTTTTCGATTGGTTCAAAAAGACATAGGGAGTTGGAGATTCCTTCAGAATCGAGCATGAGAATCAGGGGGTTGTATCCTCCTTCTAGTTGGATATAGAGAATTAGTTAGTTGAAGCTTCCTTCAGGTTGGAGCCTGAGAATCATGGGTTTTTAGCCTCCTTTTGGTTAGTGCTAGAGAGTTTAGGGAGTTGTAGCTTCCTTCAGGATGGATCCTGTAAATAGGGGTCATAGCATCCTTCTAGTTGTAGCTGCAGAATTGGGAAGTTGGTGCTTCCAATGAATGTATTCTTGACAATAAATAAGAAATCATTCTCTGGTTTTCTCCCATTTGGGTTTTCATGTAAATTTTGGTGTATTGTGTATTGGATGTAATCTCTTGCATAATAAAGGATGTAATCTCTTGCATAATATGATGGATGAAAAAGAGGTGTGTTAGTTAAGGCATGCTTAAGAGAATCAAATGAGCGCTGAGTGGTGGAATCCTAGATGAAAGGGGCATATTTTTGCAACAATCTCATGAGTCCTTTAGTGATTTCATAGTAATTGCAAATGAAACGGTGAAAAAAGTTTTTCTTCCCTTGCAAACTTTGCAGTTGAGTGATGTTGTTGGGAGGAGGTAAACAGAGAATGGATTTTACTTTTAAGGGATGCACCCTAATCCTGTATTTGGAGACTACGAATCTAAGGAGTCTCCCTAGTTCGTCAGTGAAGATACATTTATGGGGGTTCAAACATATGTTTTAAAACCAACATCGAAGAAATATGGCTTGTAGGTGACCAATATGGTCTCGTCGACAAGACAAGTGAGCAAGTAAGTCATCAAGGTAAGGTTCAACAATATGTTTGATATCATGGAATGCATATAACATGGCCCGCTGAAAAGTGGCTCCAGTGTTTTTAAGGTCAAACGATAATTTTCGATAAGAGAAAGTCCCCTAATGGAAGATGAATTTTTTTTTTTTTTGATCAACCGATAGAATGCCAATCTGGTTATAACCAGAAAATCCATCCATGAAAGAGAAAATGACTCTTCCGACATAATTATCGACAATTTGGTCGATAAAGGGAGTAGGGTAATTGTCTTTGGGACAAACCTTATTAAGATCCTGATAATCAACACAAACATGAATAGTTACTTGTTTCTTTATGATCAGAATGATGTTGGAAACCCATTCGGTCAAAGGGATAGGATAAATAAAAATAGATTTCAAATGTTTTTCTACTTCTTCCTTGATTTTCGATGTCTTTTTAGGATGGATCAAGAGAATTTTCTATCTCACAGGTTTAACTCCTCGTTAAGTTTTGATTTCATGCACAACGATCGATGGATCGATCCCTAAAATTTATTCATAGCTCTAGGTGAAGATGTCGTGAAATTATTTGAACAAGGAACTATAAATTTCAACTTCTTTAGTTGAACAATTTTCACCGAGTTGTATGTTTTCCATCATACCTTCTTTAATGGATATGCCAATCGTAATAATGGAAGAGATGTTACCCAAATTCCCCTTGGATGTGGTCTCTTGAGTGAGTATTGGAGATTGGGGAAAGTCAACAATATCCTAGGAAAGATATATGAAATATCTTTCTCTGTGTCATCCAAATTGGGAAGGAAGGATGAACAATGGTAGTTTTCATCCCATGGTGCCTCCTGGATACTAAGAATTTCCATAATATATCCATCTAATGGAAAAATATGTAGGATGTAGTCGAAATTATAGGATAGGGAATCTAACCAGGATGGTAACGAATAAGTCGTAGATGCTAGTAGATGTTGTTCATGCGGTGAAGGAGAGGAAGATTGGATGGCATTGTATTTAGCCTATGTAGCACTAAGTGGTGTGGTGTCACCTAGTGCATCAATCTCTAAGGGACTAGGCACGATCCATGATCAGATGATTCAAAAGAATAATGTTCCATAGTCGAGATCATATTGATCATGGAAATGTGTTGTGTAGTGGGAGGAAGAGGTGTAGGGAAGGTAACCATGAGCGAAGAGTATTTCAAGAGACCTACCCCAACACTTTCATAAGTTATTTTTGAGTCTCCTAGAAAAGGAATGTTGTTGGTAATTTGAGTGTGGGCATCAGGGGTGCAATAATCTAACTGATCGATGGTCACAATTTTACCTTGATGAAGGAAATGGACACATACAAAAACCAATGAAGTGATGGAAGTCATATCATAGAACCAACTTATCCCTAGCAACAATTTATAATCGAGGGGGGCATCAACTACTTCAACATCGATCGAAATAGTTTTGCCTCCCAATTGAACAATAAAGGATTGTAATAATCTGTGAGGTTAGAAAACTCATCCATCAAAAGCATGTAACATGTTGGGATATTGATTGAGACCAGGTGATTTAAGTCCTTTCCAGTAAGCCAAGGACATCACACATGTGGATTCCCCCTTGTCCAAGATCGTGCGATGAATATGTTGATTATTGACAATGAAATCGATCTGGAAAGCCAATTGGTGAGAGAGTCATGATTTAAAATTATTTAGGTTAAATGTGATAGTGTTTGATGACTCAAGATCTATAGCTTCGATGGCTTCCAAGAGAGTCCTACATTGGCTAGGGCAGTGTTGTAGAACTTCGAGTGCTGGCATAGTGCAAGGTACTTGAGACAAATCTTCAATGATGTTGTAGTTTTGAGCATCACGCGAGTTTGGATTGAAGGTCAACCTTCAAATCGTTCTCTTGGGAGGGCATAGAATAGATTTAAATTTAGGTTTCTCAATCTAGAGTGGCCCAAATGGAGGTGTAACTGTAGTAGGTGATGGATCTGGTGTAGTACTTGTTAGCAATAAAAAACGCACTGGTATTTTGATGAGTATTTCCATCACTCTTCAAATGATTTATCATTTTCTTTAGTTTCTTTGCTAGTATCTTAACCTCCATAGTGTTCATCAAGCTCCTTCTTGATTAATTTGCTCAAAAATCCTTTGTTTTTATGCCTTTGGACCTGCAATACAAGATACATACAAAATGTCATTCGATTGTTTTTATGTCTTTTATACTTTGATAAATTTCCTGAAAGAAAAAGTGATGTGTCCTTTAAGTGACTTAACCCTAGGATATGTTATATACTGTCCTAAGTCCAATCCTAATATTAAATCTAGTGCATGGACTAAAGTCTAAGGTTGAGGTCACATTAGAGTTTTTTCCAAGCTCTAAATGTTAAATCACAATATACAACACAAAGATTGGTGCTCCTAGCTATGAATCTAGCCATATCAATCATCAAATTCCAGTCCACATGTCAATTCACAAATTGACATATAAAATAGAGCCCAACATTGAGTTAAACCCCAAGATAAAACTAAAACCTACTGCAGGTGTCCTAGGCGTGGTGAAAATCTCTGCGTTTTGGAATGTATGACAGGTCAAAGATATCTGGCCACTAATCAAACCATGATTCAAGCCATGGATTAAGCCACAATCCATGAGCCAGGTTGACACATCATATCACACCTATTGCCAAGCTTCAGATGCCAGATCAATAACTTAGAGGCTAGATGTATGCACATGATGTTTGCAGATGTTCTAATGATAATATCACAACTTCTGGGCATCCAATCTCAGGTGCCTCGGCTCTGGTATTCTATGTATTTTTCTAGATCAGTTGAAAAATTAAATAATATCAAGTTCTCACATTTGTTTCCTGAATGGCCACATCAATATTTTCAGTTGTCAAAGGAGCTCAGCACTTGCTGCGAATAAGGGTAGATGAGGATATGAAAGATCAAAGGGTTTGATATTTAAGCTTAATCAAGTTAGATTATAGAGGAAGAAAGGTCGTATCACACCCAACTCTCTCCTACTCCCAAGCACTCAGTTGTTTCTCAATATGATCGAAGATATCTCAGCTTTTGGAACATTTGACAAGTGAAGGCATCAGGTCACGATGAAATTCCAAAGAACACCAGATGTCGCAATTGCAGCCTGAAGAAAAGAACACTCAATATGTGGATGTGGTCATGAATGTTCCCAATGCGGCTTTGTTTCCCATGAGTGGAATTAATATTGCATTCAATAGAGAGATCATCAGACCTGTAATGTTCTCTAGGTTTGCTAGTTCTAGATCTGACAAGACTGCATTGTCTCAGCACAATATTCTGGAAGACATTTGGTCTGGATTGTGCTGCAAGATTATATGTGATCACCTTAAGTATGGGATCAAAACAGGACTGCCTTATGTGTGGAGAAAGGAACTGGGGAAGCCCGTGGTTATCCTTGAGGGAGATTCAAAGGGGTGTTCAATGGATTGAAGAGATTGTGCCATTTTTCCAAACAGTCTGTCTGCCTCACTCTGCCCTCACTGTGGAAGATTGCTTCACCGAAATTGGTAAACAAGTCAAGGAGAACCTCAAGAATGTGAATCCTATCTTTGGTGAAATTGGCTCTATGATGGAGGATTGGATCAAAGCATGGAAGACAGTCTCATCTTGATTCATTTCATTTCTGCTACAAAGTGTTCCATGTTACATTCTCTTGAAGGAAAAGTCGGTCCTTCGTATTTTCTCTACCTAGATAATGCCAATCATTCTTGTTTAGAGATTGGTACACATATAGTATATCAGGATTAAAATTGAGTAATTTCATATAGTAAAGTTGGATATTGACTTCATTCCAAAGGCGTAACAATTGATTGCTGAGGAAAATGAGATTTTGGCTCGTGATGTAAAAGATGGAGAATGTTGTTCTAGATTACACATTTGATCAATACAAGAAGCATCATTCTTTGGTTGGTAAGGAAATAAACTTTATCCAGCTCATTGAATTTTTCACCAAGAAGCTAGCTTCCATAAAACAAAGCTTTCACCAACACAAAAGAAGAAATTTTAACCATACAGTTGATGAAAAGAAGAGCTTTCACCAGCTAACTAACAAATTTTAATGCGAAATAGTTGGTGAAATCTGAGATTGCCGGAGAAAGAGTATTGTTTCCCAGATTGAAGTTTTACTAATCTGAATCTCTTGAAAACTCTTTTAATGGATAGATGTTGAATTATAGAGTCAAATCTAAGATCCACTTTTGATGTAAAAGGGTTAGAAAAGGTATTCAAGTTGGTTTTGACACCTATTTTGGAGGCCACAAATCAGGGTTTTTTTTTCCAAAATTAGCAAATTCGAATTTCATCTTTCTTAAGAGTCATCAAACAGCCTTGGAAGGCTTATATGCACTGCACAGGGATTCTACATCATCTAAAGACCATGAAATGTGGAATTGACCTCATTTTGAGGATCATTCTTTATCTTTTGTAAATCAGTTTTGACTTTCTATCTTTAGCATATCTGATCTATTCTTTTAGGATCTGAAAACTGTATTGTAGAGATATAAAGCTAAAGATATGAGAGGAACTAAGGGGTTCAATCTTGGATACTTTTTGCTACTGTTATAGACTCTTATTTGATAATAGAATCACAGTCTTCTTTTGTCTTTAATATCAGAATTTCTCATGCATCTTATCTTTCTATACTTTACTTCAGTTTGTCTTAGCTTCTAAAGACTGTCATCTCTTTATTAAGCTCATAAACTTGAATTGAAGGACTTCTTGCTATCTTGTATTGACCTTACACCTAGTTGTATTTGGTTATCAAGATTAGTATTCTTCATCCCCTGTTTAAAATATTTTGTCTGATTATTGATTTCTAAAAGCACTGTCTTATTCAAATGTATGATGAGTTGTCCATTTCATTAGTTATTTAGTTATCCCATTGACCCAAGAATATCTAAATTATCTTATCTTGAGTTACAAAGAATCTTTGGCCTACAAACCCAAAGAGTTTCTTGGAGTGATAATAGTACTAGTAGTCACTTTTTCCTTATTAGGTTTACCTGGAGGTGTGTCATAGGTTGTAGTACGAGTGGTCAAATCTATCCCATTAAACATGTAAATGTGTGCACTCAATGAAGATTCCTCGTTAGGAGGATGATTTGGATTGACCCCTATCGGAGGTGAAAGAGATTCAACAACCATGAATCCTTCTGTGGAAAAGGATGTGTCAGTATAGCGGGTTGAGAATTTCTTTTAAAAATCTTGGAAACTTCATCCCAATTAGAACAATCTCATGTGTAGTGATCTTCACTACAAATGAAACATGGAAATTTCAGTTTGCGTTGTGGTTGTTTCTCAGTAGCAAGTGGTTGTGTTTGTGTTTTTTCATTTTCAGTTTGATTATTACTTTTCTTTGGTTTATTTTTAGTTTTATTTTTTCCCCCAGACTGTGGTGGAGAAGTAGATTGAACTACATTCACCTAAGATATTTTAGTCTGGGGGGAATTTGATGAGATTGAAGTCGATATGGTAGAAGTGGCAGTGATTGAATGATTTTTCATGTCAGTCGACTGTGAATTGGAATGGGTTTTGACGGAACTGATAACTCCATCTACGTGAGTGGTGGAGGATGGTTTTGATGCACCGGTTGATGGATGGGGATTGTTTGGAATCAATTCATACAAAGTACCAGTTTGAGAATAAATCAAGTCCAGATATTGGGTGTGAGCAATGGATTCCTCTTCTGTAACAAAAACACCCATGGCTATGTCACGAGCGATTGAAGGCAAGAGATATTTGGTGAACCATTCAACCAACAATTGGTTAGGAATGGTTTCTTTGAACAGTCGTCGTCATCGTCTCCACTCATGAATATGGTCAAAGATATGTATGGAGTTGGTATAAAAAACAGAGGTAAAAAATTTTTGTTGGTTTCATAGTGGATAGGTAATTGGAAGTGTGTGAGGAAAGCCATGGACAGTGAATTAAAATCTTGAAAAGTTATGCGTTTTAATTCAATGTACAACTTATTTGTTTTACTCGTAAGTGTATGCTGGAAAAGACGTATCTGGATAGGATCATTCATAAGTGAATTTGATGAACACCATAGATGAAAAGTCATAACGTGGTTATTACTGTCTTCACCAGGTTTACCGTTAAATTTTGGAATATCAGAAGGAAACTTAGTGGGAATAACTAGACAAAATAGAGAATGTAATATGGGATCATTTGTCAATATCGACAAATCTAGTAGATATATAGTGGCTAAGAATGATAGTTTTTTATTGAACTATGGATGATATTGGTGTGGCATAGGGACACCAGTAGGTCCATAAACTAGTTGAGGTGGATAGTTGTAGCTAGCATGCCCTCCCATATGTTGTTGTTGTTGACCAACAAAAGTAATATTTATTTGTTGAGGAATGTACATAAAAGGAGAGGGGAAAACCATTTTCCCCTGGGGAGGATAACCACTGTAACTCACGAGAGCATAGTTTGCTTGAGGTGGATAACCAAGTTTCCCTTAAGGATGGTAACTAGGTTGACCCTGAGGAGGGTAAGGATTTTTCCTTTGGGGGGGAAATATGATTGAACTTGAGGACCCTAAGTGGGATTCGAGACTCCCAGGAAGGGTTGTCTAGAATGTAGTATAGAAGGATTGGGATTTGGGATTATTTCTTATGGTTTGGGGTTTGATGGCCTTCCCTGATGTGGTTTATGGAACTGACCTCCTTGCAGTGGTACCTAGGATTGTGGGTGGCTTTCGATGTATGAAGGTTGAGTTTGTACCCCTACCATTGATTGGAGAAAAACTGGGGTATGACCAGTAAGAGGGGTTGCCCCCGGTAAAAATTTGCATGTTGGAGGACGGTTTCCCCCCAGTATGTATTTGACCCATAGTTGGGTTTAGTTATGTGGTAGGTTTTTTCATTATGTGATGCAAAGATGTCCCAACATGATTTTATGGAGTATATGAAGTTGTAGTTTGAAGAGGGATAATGGGTGTAATGGTCAAGGTACTTTGCAACTGACTCGGTAAAACGACTCATTTTTCACTATGAACTTTCCCTGAAGTGGTAGAAATATTGGTTGTTGGTTCGATGGGATGGTCAATGGGATGACTTGATAGTCTTGCCTCTGCACCGACAATAGTAGAGGCATGTGGAGGGTCAAAAGGCGGTCGACTAAAATTATTTTTTTCATAAAGGTCTCATCCCAATGGAGTTCTATTGGCAGCCAACAACTCTTGTCAAATTTTATCATGATAAAATTTCACCACCAAGGGATAAAATCTTTCTGTAGTTTCCTCCTCCTTACATTTACCTCTCCTTAGTATCAGGCCTTTTCTGTTTTCAAAGACCTCTCCTT
Organism: Picea mariana; assembly: GCA_032191745.1. Classification (NCBI taxonomy): domain Eukaryota; kingdom Viridiplantae; phylum Streptophyta; class Pinopsida; order Pinales; family Pinaceae; genus Picea; species Picea mariana. The sequence goes on from JASDQU010737869.1 coordinate 36,474, forward strand.
ATTATTTTTCTATTGGAAGATGAAGCCTCCCTCTCGTGGTATTTATTGTGTCTATTTTATAGAAACCATGGCTCCCATGGTTTGAATTGAACCTAATGGATCTCAATCCCTTCTTTCCCATGACGATGCCATAAACGATTTACAGGCGCATGGTTGGGACATTTTTATCTAAAAATTTGAGGGTTATAACATGGAAGTTGTACAGGATTTTTCTCAATCGTTTGATGGATTTAAAGCCAAAGTTGGGGATCTACAATTTGAGGTAACCGAGGACTCTATAGCACAAGCAACAAGACTGTCACAGGTGGGTGAAAAATGGTTCAAAAAAAACAAGCTAGAAGGCATGCCTTGGAGAATGTTCATGGTCTCTAGGAAATCGACATGTTTCGCTAAAGGTACTCCTATTACCCTCTTAAAACCTCGATGGCACGGCCTTCTTTTGATTCTTAAACAATTTATAACTTGTGAGGGTAGGTATTCCTTAGTGTTTCTGTATCACATTCACCTGTTGATGATTTTCTTAGGGTTTAAGATAAACATGCCCTTCTATTTGTTGATGAGCCTTCATAATATGTCTAAGAGTTATAAGAAATAGATTTTAAACCCTCTGTATAGCCTCTTCCACCATGGGATTATATGAATTATGTTGTTGTCGCATTTGGCTCAAATTGGGGACAGTTGGGAAGACTTCCTATGTCGAAACAATTTTCCCCTACTCGAGAGTATAGTGGAATCGAATCTTCTTTCTAATATAGACCAAAATCCTTGTAACCCTATGACTAAAATTCAAGGTGTCGATTCACATAGAGACTGTGAGCTCACTAAACCAAATTTTGTTGCTATGAAAAACCCTCTGGGTATAAAACAATGATATAATTTTGTACCCATGAAATCATTAGAGGAGGTAGTGGATGTATTAAAAGAGAAGTTTTCTCCTACTCTTACTGTTGAGATGATTCAGGGTATTGTTAACAAATAAACTATTAGGAAAAATCGTAAGAAGGATAAATAGGGTAACTAAGATCTGAGTTTCGTAAACAAAAGACACGGTAGGTTAATTTCCAAGAGTCTGAGAAATCGACATCAAGATCATCTGAGATCGATCTCAGTGATTGATGTTAATGATCATTTGATCTATGATGAGATCAATGATTTACTTGCCCGCAAATATGTGGATAACCAATGTCTTAGAAAATGAAACTGTTAATGAATACAATTTTGTTTCCAAACTACCTCAGTTTCTAAAATATCAAGAGGGATTTGCTAGTATATGCCATTATTTGAAGCAAGCTACAGGAAAGACTGAAGCACCCATTGCTGAGTACACTCAACCTCTTCCTTCTATAGCACATGTGCACTGTGACAACTATCTGGACTGGGTAGAAGGATATTACAGAGACATACCATATTTACAAAAACAATTAAAACATTTGGCTGCTCGAAATACCTTGCTTGAAAGAGAAAATCAATAATTGAAGGCATGCGCAGATTAGACAAGTAAAAGGCCCAAGCGAGCCAATAGTGTGATTATAAAAAATGAAACAAATTTCAATGCTATCATTAACTCAAAATTATCTGATCCCTCATTGTCTAATCTCTAGAACGGTAAAAATTGTTTTGATTTTCTTCGATTTAATTCTTTTGTAAAAATAAAATAGTTAAATTTATTTTGATTTTCTTTGTTAATACAAGACTAGCTACATAATCTCATGATTTTGTAGCCAGTCTATTTCTAAAAATTAGTTTGAATTGTTTTCTAAAATTCAATTTCGTTTTGTTATTTTCAGGAAAAGAGTATTTATGGAGCTATTCACAAAGAGAAGCCATCATGGATTATGCGCTGTATAGTTTAGTAGTTTCTCTTTTGTTTGATAAAACTATGTCATTATGCAATTAATTTTGATAAACAAACTCCTACATGAGTGTTTCTCTGTTGTACTATTTTTGTAAAACAATCTATTTTGGGGGGATTACCCTCTATCTTGCATGATAAGAGGTTGTTGATCTAAGACTAGTTTAAATAGTTGTTGTTGTTAGTAGTATGGACAAAGTTTGGCTGGAATACAGTATGGACATGTTATTTTGAGAATGGATAATGGGAAAGTAATTCACTATTGGCTTTAGACCTGTGTGATCCTTGTTCCATTATGTTCTTCTATTACTTATGTATTATGAGATGTCAATATGATTGATTTAGCTTTAGCCTGGTCATCACTTGTTGTTTCATATTGTTAACTATTTATATGTTGTCCATAATTTGTCATTCCATTTTGTCTGTGTGATCAATCTTTCATTTAATTATTATTGAATTTATTTTAGATATTAAATGATTGATAATATTAATACTCTTAATTGATTTTCCTTTAGTTCTAAGTTGTTGATTATCATAAGATCACAAGAGTTTTAATTAGTCATCATTCTGTTGTTTTATTATTACTCCAACACATCAAAAATTTATTTGAATTTATTCTAGAAGTATTATTATTGTTCTATCACAGGTTTCCCTTACATGTAGGACTAGTAGGATCTTGAACAACACGGAAAGATAATCTCAGTTTCGTTGATCAGCAATAGGTTAGTCTTTGTGTTATTTAATTAAATTATTTATTAACAAAATGATCATTGCATAAATTATCTTTGATTGTTTCTGTGTTACCATTTCAATTATATTTGCTTAGTATTTGTTAGCTTAAAATCTTTAAACATTCAAAAAAAAAAAGAAAAAAAAAAAGATTTATGTTCTTTCTTTATCTTGTTTAGAAACACTAATATGAACATTCATTTCGCAAGATTTCAAGTAAACATTGCAAGATGTATATAGATTGTTTATAATCATTTGTATATATCCATGTTTCTATTTGAACATTTGTAATTAGTACATAAATTGTTAGAATCATAGATTTAGGTTAGTTTATTTCTTTTATTATTTTTAGGACTTAGTTGGCTAATGGAGCCATTAAACCCGTCGGGTCAGTTCATTCCAAACGACTTGTGTTAATTAGACAAGCCCGATCTAGATATGACCTTATAGTTGACGGTGTGTCACTTACGTCCATCTACAAATGGCGCTAGAAGGAGGGTCTGAGGTAAATTTAATGATTAAATGTTTTACCCCTCAGCTTGTCATAATTCTAGATTTATAAATTCTTCTTTTGTGTCATATTGAAATGCACTAGAAGGAAGGCCACACAAAAAAGATGGCCTTGCAGGAGTCTTTGTTTTCAATGTATTTAATTCCCCATGGATCCCCAAATCACTGTGTTGGAACATGCTTTCCACTTATCATTACATGATATTCCGAATGAGACAGTCTCTTTCTTGTCCAAAATCACCTTCGATGGTGGGGGGGATGTATCTGCAAATGACCATATTAACAAGTTTTGGTGTAAATGCATCAGGCATGATATTTATGATTTAAAGGTTTTATGCAGATTATTCGCTTTTACTTTTAGGGGTCAGATTAAACATTGGTTTGAGTCTTTTCCAACATATCACATTATTGATTGGTTTCAATTTGCAGAGGAATTTTTAGATTCTTTTGAAATATATGATTACAATCAATTATGTGAAGAATTTCAGACTTTACTAATCAATGAAAATTCATCTCCAGAAGGATTTTCAACAAGAATCCATCATGTTTTCTGTAAATTTAATCTTGATGACATGTCATTTGTACTAAATATCCTCTATGATGCTTGCATCCCTTTCATCCAGTCATATTCAATCGTGAATGATGAACCAGTTACAAATCCTATAACTCAATTGTGAGAAGAATGTTGTTCACAAGATGAGAAGAATCCATCCAAAATTTTTGAACAAGCAAGGGAGGAATAATCTATTGAAAAGGTTCTTACTGACCATCAAATTGGTTTTTCCTATGAATCATTGTATACTCAGTCCTCGACTATCATGGAAGAAGATTTGATGTTGGGTAAAAGTAAATGTCCATATTCTTCTAACTCTTGCTCTAATCAGTATTTAAATTCAGTTTTTGAAGAACACTTAGGTGTTGAAAACAATCTTAAGAATTTTAACATTCCAATGAAACTGATTAGAGATCTAGATCTCCAATTAGAAGAAGAAACCTTAAACCTTCATCCACAAATCATACCTTATCCACATGAAAGATTAGATGTTTGTCATGAAAGTTTTGAATTATCTATCATATAGGAGAGAAATTTAGATGATCATATTATGTTGAAGTATTTATCACCAAAACAGAGTGAAAGTTTTAAGGAAAGTGACGAGGAATGTCTTCAGAATACCATTGTTAAATATCATAGCTCAAGAGATTCTTTTCATGTGCTTATTTCTGATTCCTTTTACTCTTTATATCTTGATCACTTCTTAGATTTTGGTGGACATGATACTTTACCCACGACATCTTACTCTTTTCCGTCACAATCATATATTTTCGATATGCCAAGATTTGGTGAAATTAATTCCAAACATAACATTTATGAAGTCGGATTTGATGCTCTTTCACTTTCATCACTCGCATGGAAAAAAGACATGTTGCAAGATGATTTTACACGATTTATTGTTGAAAAAGACAATGCACTCATTCTTATGGTCATCAAACATTCTACATTACATATTCATTCTTTCATTAGTTCGAATTTTAATGTTGGTGATTTGCATTTTGAAAATAACAATCTCATCAAAGGAAGTGTTCAAACCCATGATCTAATTGATGTCATGAATCCTCTTATGATGTGTTCCCCATTGATATATCTATTTCATCAAAGTAATAGTTTGCATCTTAATTTCTATGACATGTTTTTAGAATGGATCAAAGATTCGTATCTAAAAAATTTTCATAATAAAGATAAAGTTGTGCTTGCTTTGTTTCTACCTAAATATGTAGGAAGTAAGCATGAAATGATTTTTTTAGATACTTCCTGTGAAGAAATTGATGAACAATTGGAGAATTGATAGGAGGACGGGGCACTTCGGCCTTGGCTGATGGTTATGTCAGGTCCCCATAATATTGACAAGTTTTCCAAACTTACTTAAACTCTTCCATGCCATTATGACCCATATCACGACAAGATTGTAGAATGGTTGGAGGATTCATACATCAAGAAGTTTCAAAAGAATGGTAAGGTTGTGCTTGTTTTGGTTTTAAATGAATATATAAGAGGTAAGCATGACATATTTATTTTGTATCTACAAATACTACATTATTTTATTCTGATTTTCAACATTCTATGCCTTGCAGGATTGAAGATTCTCTTGTGGTTGCACTGCAATTACGATTTTACTTAGCATTTTTATCTATTTATAGTTTAGAGTAGGTTTAGGAGTAGGTTTCCTTTAGTTTTATTTCTGACTTTTTCTCTTTGCATTAATGCAGCCATGAACACAAGTGGGAACTCCAAGAGAACCATAATATGAATTTTGTCAGGGAAGTCCACTTTAAATATTTTTCTCTCTGCTTTTCGTTGAATATTTATTTTCAAAAACGCAGTATCATCATGAAATTTTTTAATGGAAAGTAAAGAGATAAGCAAATTTGAACTATCAATTCAACCCTGACCCAAGGTGCCACAAGTAGGACTGCACTCATAATAGTAAGTATTTTTCTATTTTCTTTTAGTCTTTCAAAAAATACTTCGCCTGAGAAAAGTCATCTTTGCCCCCATGTAAATATTTTTAGTTTGCATGTTCTTTTGTTTTGTTTTTTTTTTTTCTCATTTGGCTTTTGTTTTTCCTAAAAATTATTTCTAAGTCATCATTCATTATTGAAGGGAATTGGATTTTTCATTAGCAACAGTTGATAACAGTTCAAAGCATCTGAACATTAAGTTCTAAACTCAGATCAGTTACGGTAATTTTTTGTCTAGTCATTGTTCTTGGTTTTCATTGAAATCTCAGGGAAACACGATTATCCTTAAAAAAACTTCTAACGTCGTCATTTTTTTAATGAGAACAACTCAATGTGATTACCCATCCCAGATATGATTTCTTAACTGAAATCTCATTTTCCAAATTATGATGAAATTTATCAGAAAAGAAAAATAATTCTTAAATGATCAATCTTTTCATTACCAGACTATGAGATATTTAGTATCACCCCGCTCTCTTAATACCATGAAGTTTCTGAAAATTTATAAACAAATTTTAGAGAGTTTGAAGCATTGTAATGTGTGGGAATTGTGTGTAAACCCACCGGGACATTGAATAGGTATGTTGGCAGTGGGTAAATGCACACATGATACCAAGACAACTTCATCGGGGTACCGAACAAGCCTGTTAGAAATGAAGCAATGTTGGGTTTCGAAGATCCTTAGGTATGTTTTTTAAATTGATCAGGTATTAGGATGCTTTTATCATAAATGGACAACTCTTTGACGGGATAGAAGTACTAGAGCAGGTTAAATGACATCCCTACCGAGGCTATGGAAGCTTGGCATCATTGGCCCTACCAACAGTATCAGAGTCATCTGTATAAACATCGCTACCCCTATGATCTAAACGAGATACCAGATTACAATTTTTGGACAGAACTTTACCCAATACCATGAATGTGTTATTTTTTCTGAGTTATTGTCAAAATGATTGACCTATCTTTTAATTGTTTATATTAAAAATTGCTTAGTCATCTGTTCCCTGATGTAAAGTTGTGATGATGTAGAGATAACTGCTTCACCCAGTGTGTCACCATTGTTGGCATCCAACAACTCTTGTCAAATTTTATCATGATAAAATTTCATCTCCAAGGGAAAAAATATTTTTGTAGCTGCCTCCTCCTTACATTTACAAATGTTTCCATATTTTAGTTTCAAGGAGATTCATTGGGCTAGTTGATTATATGATATTTTCCTTTAAATTTGTGTTGTTGTTTTTTTTTAATTTAATCACTGCAAGCATGAAATTAAAACAAAAATTTGGCTTGGGTAATCATTCCACAGTTTGTGGTTTCTTCTTTTCTTTTGATAAAGAGATTACACATTAAGGGGACCTATATGTTTATAAGCTTTAATTTTTATAAGATTACTGATTAATCCATTGCCACATTTTTATGTACTATGGGAAATATGACTTGATCATATCTATGGTTGATTCTATGATTTTAATATTTGATATGCGTAGAACCTTAGATTAACATTTGAAATGTGCTCTTTTCTCTACCATTCATATCGCTTTCATATCACCCTGGTACAGGACTAATGTACTCGCAATTACGTATCATCCAAGTGTCTTGTACATTTAAGACTCTCATTCATTATTCGAATAGGCAGCTGATAATGGTTTGGGTTTAATCTTCATTGTGCATAGTGGTTCACAAGCCTACGCATCCTTTGGTTTTCTGTCACTCCAAGCTCTAATTACCAAACATGATAGCCTCCCAAGTTCGTAGGTATCAGGCCTTTTCCATTTTCACATACCTCTCCTTATTATTTGTCTATTTGAAGATGAAGCCTCCCTCTCGTGGTATTTACTGTGACTGTTTGATAGAAACCATGGCTCATGTGGTTCTAATTTGTTATCACATAAGGTTTTCAAGGACCATGGGTTTGTGTCGATATGACCAAGTCTATATCTTTCCCCTGTATTTCTCCCTTTCGCAGGTCGTGTCTTAAAGTTTTCCCTTCGACTGGTAAAGTTAGTTTTCTTCAGCCCTTTTTGTTTAAAAGACCTAGTTTTCCTTTATGACTTACCTGAAAAAGTCTTAGCCCGAAGCCTTTTTGTTTTCCTCTAAATATGAACACCCATATCCTTTTGTTTCAATCACTCATCCTGTTGTTTTTCCAAGCACCTATCCAATCGTCCAAGTCTTTCTTTACACAGGCCGCAACCGCGGGCTCCAAGCGCGACACTCAAAGCGGTCCGTTCTGGACCCGAATCAAGAAAAAAGGTAGGTTCAACTTTCAACAATGGGATTTCCATGTGGAGTTTAGATTAGTGGCTCACGAGCATTTGGAATCTTAAATTTGCACGAAGTATAGAACCAAAGAAAAAGGCCCGAAAAGAGCATGAGTTGTTGATCTTTAAAGGGACATGTGGCAGTTGATCCAAGTTTTTGGGGAAATAAGCTTCGAGAGTTTTAAAATGAGAAAAGCGTTGAAGTCCTGAATACCCAAAGCACCAAAGTCCTGAAGACCCAAAGTGCTAAAGTCCCAAAGTGTTGAATCACGTGACACACTCTCATCAGAAATGACGCATGGAACTCTTTCCAGGTCATTCTGTCATGGCCATGTCACCCTCCTTATAATGACACATAAATAGACGTGACATCATATGATGTCATCTAGAGCACTCATCAGCAGGGACATGTGGCTGAAATCCATGAGATCTGGATAAAAGCCTCAAGTAATCCTCGGATGCTCGATTCATGAGGAAACACGTTAGTATATCACCAGCTTTGGGTAAAGGCCTTTGGGAGCCTAGGTTTGAGATTTTATTTTCCTAGAGTCCGGAGACCCAAAAATCATCTTAGTCTTCAATCTTTGGGAGCCACATGTCATCAAATTCTCAGCTCCGGAGGTTTCACTTGGAGGGGAATAGAGTTTGAAAATTAAAATTCTCAAAGGCTGATCCATGAAGCAAATATCGATCATTGTTTTGAAGGGGAAGATATGATCCGTCAATATAAAAAGTGCTAGATATGAGCCTTTGATCAGAGGGCCTCATCTTAGATCGCAAGATAAATGGTCACACCAAATTGCAGGGTCAGAAGGTGCACACGTTTTAAAATCTCAAGGGTGGGCCACAATTAGAACTATGGCTTTTATAAAGTGACACATGGTGGTTCATGGGGAATTGTGGGGACAAAAGAGGTTTTATTTTAGACCACCCTTGGTAGCACCCACAATCGTGCAATTGCATAGGTTCATGGCCCCAAGTCACATTGAAGATAGAGCGATGGAGAGGAGCTAAGAGAAAGGCCGTGTTAAGGTCCTAACCCGCACATAGGTAGATCAATGTATTCGGATGTAATAAAGGTCAATATTAATAAGACCTTTCAATAAAATAGAATAAGGCGGATGTAAGAAGACCTAATAGAAGCTTCCGCTTCTAGAAGGATCTTCCTCTAGATGCTTCTTTTTAGTATAAATAGGA
>JASDQU010737869.1:66239-97305 GCA_032191745.1 Picea mariana
TCTCCACCACTTCAATCCTCCACCAAAGGAAAGCTCATAGGAAAGAGGAAATGAGGTCCTCTCAACAATAAGGAAAGAGATTGGGGGTTAAACACTATGTTCAGACTTGAGGGACAAAGAGATGTATACTCAATATGAAGCAATTTCTCCAGAGTAACTTTGCCCTTAAATTTGAATTCTTTCTCCTTATTTTCCATAGGTAGAAATTGTGCTCTTATAGCCTTGAGGATGCAAGTGAAGGGTCGAGTCGGAATGTTTCTAGTATATGGAAGGCCAGGGATCAGAGATCTCCTGTTGTGACATGGAAACCCGACCTAATTTTGTATTTTCTGGCACAAATACCAATGTACACAGGCAGTAGTGGATCCGAAAGTGTATACACATCTTGCATAGTAGATAGGGAGCATATATGTGGAAAAATGTTTATTTTTAGCTCTGGATTCATCAAAAGGGAATGATAAGTCTGCATAGGGAAATGGAAAAAGGCCCTCTATGCAATATAACAATTGTGAGGAAAATCGTGTTATAACATATGCCCCCTAATATGTGATATCAGAGGAGTATCTGTGATGGCCGAAATACATTATAAATAACCCAAAAGTGGAGTGGTAGAGAACCAACTGGACAAACTCAATCACTCATTACATTATTTATTGACTTTGCATACATGGATGCCAAGAATACAATGCAGATCCATGTGGAAAATATACCAACTAAGTGTTCATGGTCATGAATAGGAAAATACAAATGCGGTTACATGCCAAAAGTTGTCATAGTCACGAACAAGGCCTAGTGAAACTGGTCTCAAAAGCAATCTGAAGATATCTGTATAATCTAGAGTACAATCTGATCTCCCATTATCACTGAAGACAAATAGGTGTTGGTCCAATGAAAGGGAAACAACAAATTAGGAAAGTTGCGGCCACATAGTGATGTCTTCAAGTCTTCTACACTATCCGCCAAGGGTGCAAATCTACATCATGTGAATAAAGGAGTTGAGGTCGAACACGATGAGACATCATTTTATTACCGATCATTGAGTTATATCGTTAACAAATGTGAGACAACCTACCAATAATGAAAGTAGGTATGAAGGCACCGAGTACATTCCTACAAGCGTGAAAAAGGAGATGATGTCGAACACTTGAGAAATCCATTGATCATGAAACATTGATGTATTCTCATATGTCAATGGCTAGAGAGTCTACCACTAATGACTGCAAGCCTCAAGGTACTCATAAAAATCTAGGTCCCATATCCAGAATAAATGAGCTGAAGTCAATGGAAAGAGACTCGTTGAATGGAGAGCATTGAGGTATCTCTCATCAGTAAGCACGAGGAACAAAGAAGGAGATTCATGATTTGGTGGAGATCGGAAGAAGAACATATTCACAAACCAATGACCATGTGTGTCTTTCGCGTGTGAAAAATGCAAGTGGTACACAAAAATGACCCTCTGAATAGCATCCAATGATGAAAAACTACTGACAAAGGTGAGGAAACCACCAATAAGGCTAATGGAATCCAAGACACTGCACGAATCCCAAAGTGTGAATAGATGTTTTGCCATGGAAACCACCTAGTCAATGACCAATGATGAAATGTCAAATGTTGGGTTCAAGGTGACCTACCAATGATGAAAGTAGGGCCAGGGTGCATGATAAGACCAAAGTATCATGTGATTCTGAGACAAACTGAGTGTATGGCCAACATGCAAAGTCAATATTTCTGAGGAGTGGTTGACATAGGTTGATAGACTTCCTTTGAACAAGAGCATGAGACATATGGTGGATTCTGGCAGCATAAACTCAATGATGTGACAATTAGATGAGGATGCATCTGTAATGTTCTCTATAGGGACTAGAAGAGTAACCAGTCAGTAGATAAAACTCTATAGCGAGATCAACTTCCTAAGGCCATGTTAAACCCAAAATTATGATGACACAAGGACTCAATAACTTTTTTCTCTATTCAAAGGTGACACGACTGTTGCCAATTACAATATAGTACTCCCTTCCCGCCCGTATTTATTTATTTTTTCATAACAAATGAATTCTATGATACAGAGGAGGGAACAAGTGTTGCAAGTAAGGAAAACTAGTTTCAGCAGTGGAATGTACCTATTCTTAATGTAAGGGAATGCATGTGGGAGATGGAAACTCAGGGTGATGTTCCCTCAAGGGTATAGGGTGTAGAATTGCGAAGGATATAAACAAGGCTCTGCTTAGTCAAGGATGAAAAACTACTTAGGGAACGGTTTATAATGCAAAGAGAGAACCGACTAAAGGCTCAATACTGCAAGCGAGGGCATGATATGCAATCAAAAATTAACGCCAAAAAATATCCTTTTTTATATCTTTTAGTCTACTTGGTGTGAAAAATGGGAAAGCTTGTTCCAAATAAACGTCTTTTCAAATCCAATTTATGAGTGTGAAAAAGGAAAGTTCACTCGACAATCTTTTCTATTTTTGATAGCGAGTCAGAAAAGAGCTTAACTAAGACTCATGATATTTAAAATCCAATTTTAACAAGTGTGAAAGGGACACATCACTTGGTGATATTTTCAATTTTTAGACGAGTCGGAAGAGAGATTAATTGAGAATCATTTTTTTTGTTCTAATCAACATGTAAAGGGGGAGGCCAAGGCTATCGTCCCGACCTTCTGACGAAAGTTAGTACCTTGCGGATAGCTGAAAAAATCTTGGGAAAGCCAAAATATATCCAAGTTGAGGAGGAGAAAGTGCTAACAGAGGACATAGTCTCTATTATGGTTTGAATAATGTCTCTTAGTGGAAAAGACACAGGTGGGGGGAATGGGATGACCCATTAAATCATTCCAATCGAAGGGAACTTCGTCGAGACTTGGAGGAAGAATTTTCCAGGAAATAATAAATATTTCTCATTCTATTGGCATGAATTAGATTATACCAAGGTCCTTCTCAGGTTACCAACAAAAGGTACCATGTAGTCTAGAGCGTTGGAATTTTCATCTCCTACAAAGAGAAGAAGTCTCACCCGAAGCATTGCTGAGACAAAGATATAGGGAAGGGTATGGAAAAGACTAATGAGGATCCATAGATCATTTGGGACTCATTCATGTTCTTTCACAAGATACAATCATCAGATCTGAAACATCTAACTGCAAGAATTGAACCTACTTACATTATGAACAACAATTTAAACATAGAACTGTCAAGAAGAACTCATAAGACATAAAGGAACAATGTAATGCATAAGTAAACATCCAAAAGACACATCATATTTGAAAATTTGGGTCTTCTTCACATTATCCTTAGGGTCTTTCTTTCATTACAGATTCATAATTACATAGAAATGTTCAGTATAGATTCTTGTCTTCTCGACTTATAGCATGTATCAACAACTAATCCCAAAAAATTGGGCGACTCTGATAGACATGAATCAACCTAACTCTAATCAACTCATGAATGAGTGAACCAATGAACTAGACGATCAACAATAGCTTTTTTTACAATTACATTCAGTCCTATGTATAGCTTGGTTATGTCTTCCTATTTTGGTTGCTTTCTTTCTTGTTCTATTGAAACTATTTGTTGCTTAACTGGTGTTGTGCTAGCATCTGCAACTACTTTATGTTATTCTTCCTTCCAGCCTCTAATGGGGGTTGCACAACTCATGCTTACTCAAAACTTGTGCAATTCTTTCTCAAAACGAAGGGCCCAACAGGCTCTGACCACAATCCTTGACTCGTCCTTGAGTCAAGTGCTTGGTTCTTTCACATCCTCTAGGAGCAACTATTGTTTTCCCTTATCTGTATTTTCTTCTTCTTTGGACTCTTATGTTTCTTCTTTTTCTTCCTTTATCTCCTCAAATGAAGGGCCCAATTCTGGAACCAACTCTAATGCTCTATGCTTTAATCCGTGAAATCTTTAAACTTTGTCCTACCATTTTTGGGTGAGGAGTGATGATTCTACTATGAACTGTAGGTTTGTCTCTTTACTATACTCCTTTGACTTGGTTGCAACCAATGAGTTCCATTTAGAGTCTACTATTGCATCGAGCTGGTGCATTTGCATATAGGTGGTTTGAATTGTCAGTCAGAAATTGTGCAACTCTTTCTTGGATATGGACTGTGCTTCATAGAGTGAATTGAGTTCATTGTTGTCCTACTGGATTTGATCAAAAAATTGTTGCTTCTCTATGGGGTCCATTGTGGCCGCAACCTCCTCATTGAGCACCTAAATCTTGGTGCGCACTTCTTAAAGGACTTGATTCTGTCAAGCGATGATCCCCATCCAATCGCTAACTTCCTTGAATATTCTGGTGTAGTCCATTAATTGCTTATGTAGTTCCATTCAAGCGTTGTTACCTTGCAATATTATCATCTGCATTTATTACTATAGCTACCGAGGTTGCTTTTCTGCTTCTTGCTAGACTTGTTGTAGCTTTTCTTGTATCTTCTCCATGCGTGTAGCGAGTTCTATCTATGCCTCTTATAGCAGCTTGATCTGTTTCTCTAGTTCTCTTATGTCACTAGCTTCGAGTAGGTTGGGCGCAACCTTCCGAATCTCTAGCCAAGATTCTGCAATTTTTTTGCACACTTTTTCCAGTTTGCGCTAGGCTAGGACTTTATCACATTTTTCCTCTATTCTACATGTTTGTGCATATAAATATTCTTTCCTGGTGAGCTCAGTTGAGATCTCGGCGTCCTGGAGCCTTTGCTCTAGTTGGTTTATGGAGGATCTTATTAGTCTAAACAATTGGGATGCTAGCCAGTGTACCAAGTCTGTAGATGATGGAGCTGCATCAATGGGTACTCGCCACTGTAGTGGGAGTCCACTGCCTATTTAATGTTCTGAGCGAGTTTCTACCTTGTCCTCTGTTGGTGGTACTGGTGCAATCCTCAATCTAAGGTCTACAGGTAAGAGCATCAGAACCTTGGTTCTGGTTATGCATAGCTGCATCAATTCTGCACATTGTTGGGGGTTATGGAGAACTTGCACCATTTGCATGTGCATGGTGGTCATATCCATCTCTGTTGTTGATTCTGGCTCATTGTGCACATTTGGTATATCTGTATCTTATGGTGCTTTTGCGTCATGTGTCATAATTTATGGGGCATCCTCACCCTTGGGTGGTGAGGGGATTTGTAGGTTATGGTCAGGTTCCAGCTCTTCTCTGGTTCTGGCGGCTTCTTCCTATGTTGTTGACTAAGGTTGTTTTTCCTGGGTGTTTAGATTTGGGACATCCATCATTATGGGTTGCTCTGATGCTTTAGGGTCAGGGTCGAGGATTTATAAACTGGGATTGGGGAATTCTCTGGTTGTCTATGGGGGTTGTCATTGCTCTGTCTTTGGGTGGTCAAGATACATTAGCTATGAGGATGTGGTCTGATGTGGAATGGTGGTGAGGAGGTTTGGTAATTGGAGTGGTGAGGGTTTCTCAATGATGAGTGTAGCCAAAATTGTTTCAGGGTCCAAGTCATCTTGAATGTCAATGATAGTGGTGTCTTTGGTCATGGCATGGGTCTGAGGAGTGGTATATGCAAGGGGTTGTGGGTTTAGGAGTTTGTTCGGTGAGACCCCCGTTCTGGGCCTCTTCACCATTGGTTTGGTTCCAAGCACAGCACCCAGGATTTGGTTGACCTGCACACCGGATAGCACGACATTGGCTGGTAACTATCGGGGGGGGTTGTCTTTTCTTTTTCTCCAGCTGAAGTGCTTCTTCTTCCTCCTCTGAATTTGTTTATGTCGGGGCATATGGATTCTTCGGCTTGGAACTTGAGCTCAGTCCATGTCCTGCTTCCATGTCATTTTTCTTTAGCATCTTGGCAGGCAAAATGTAGTGCATTCCTGATTTATGCTAGCCTCATTTGACTCCTGTACATGACATAATTTATTTATCTAAGGCCTCCTCATCCAAATAGAATGGTAGCATTGGTGTGTGAAAATGTTCCCTGCTATCATGCCTCGACTAGACGAATGTGTTGTGTCGGTTCATGCTGAATGCAATATTCCTCGTGTTATTATTGAGGATCTCCTGGGGGATGAAAGACCTATGTGTTGCATCTATCATAACATTATACCATATGGAAAATGTTACGTTGTTGAGTGTTGTGTTATCCGAGTCTGGTCTAGCCTACCATGGCCCAAATTTTTTCGCTAGGCACCCTTTATCTGGTATTTCCAGTTTTCTGCCCACAGGTGACTTCCATTTGAGCATTCTGAATGCCACAAGAAGGTATCCATAGGTAAAGGTGCCTCCTTTCTCCTGTGCCTCCTCGCAAGATATGAATAGTTCCTCCAGCAAGAAACTACACTAGTTGAACACTGCTCCCTATGTGCATAAGTCGACAACTGATAATGCATCTAAAGTGCATTCACCCTTATAACAGGACCTCATAACTTTGTTGGTTATGGCATAGCAGCCAATCTGGATTGTTGTGGAAAGTATCGGTTCAATGACTATTGTGCGTCCTCCTCTCTTGGTATTGAACTTCTCGTAGAGGCTAAGCTTTCCTTTCATCTTCCCTTTCTTATTGGGTCTCTGAAATACCTTCGACACATCCTCTCTTTCTAAGGATAGTCTAGTAAGCTATTGGATATCTTGTGCATGGATTGGATATCTTATATCCAACCATAGACTTCTATCATGCACTCTTCTTATCAGGAACTTTGTGCAACGTGCAATTTCTCCTGTGGTGCCAAAGATTGCTAAGTCTCTCAAGTTCATGATGGTGGAGTTGAATAGGTTGATGAACTCCTTTTTCGGTATAAATTGCATATCTCCATTTTCATCCGGAGCTAATTGCCAAAAAATGTCTGGGTGCATCTGTGGAAACAGGTTTGAATCCGTGAGGTCAAGGTCGAGTAGCTTGACATGCTCTATCCTCCCTTTGAGATCACCTATAATCTCGACCCGGGGGTCATAGAGCTCGTCTGGGACTGCTTCTTTAATCATGGTGCTCTAGTTTTCTGTGGCTCTCAGCATTAGCGCTTCTGTGGTTGTTAAGAACTAGGGATATGTTTATAGTTTTGGCAATGGTCCTAACTGCTTTGCATGACTAAGTTCAGAAATGGATATTCTTGTTTTAGAAATAATACTTTCTCGGATGAGTTCTGAGATTCTTATGGATATCTTAACAAGTAAGTTTTAACAATAACTACCCCTCTTCATGACCGTATAGATGTAATGGGGTGTGAGTTGTTCGATGGGGCGGTTTAATCCAGGTAAATCTGATTGGGAGATCTTGGTATTTACTTCATTTGGGTGGAATAGAGACGTGGCCTAGTTGAGACCATTCTATTTGCCGGGTGGGTATCTCGGCACAAAATTCGATGGCATCTTGGCATAATGTGGTTTTATGGCTTAACGGGCGACAGTTTGGGTACTGGACTTCCAATAAAGGGTGTGATTGGAATGGATTTGTGTGGCCTTTAACTTAGATTGGATTGGGATTTGTGGCCCCTCCGACCACAAGGGTTGTCCTTGTTATCTTTAATGACTGTCATCAATGGGATTTCTCATGATTTAGGGTTTGTACTGTTGAGTCCTCAATTCTTTATCAACCAACACTTAAAAAAAATAAATGAACTATGTGTTATGGCACAACACTGTGCACATGGACATTAGTAACTGAATTTACAAACTTTCAGAGAGAAAATGAAACTCAAATCTAACTATTGTACAAGCTTCGTCGGACTAGAGTGATTGTCCTTCTTCTCAATTTTGAGATAAGTAGGGCTTCAGGCAAGTGCCATTCACCCATCCTGGTCGTAGCATGCCATCCAGTTGCGTGAGTTGAACTGATCCTGATGGTCGGATCTCCACAGTTATGAAGGGTCCCAACCAGTGCATACGCATCTTTCCAGGATGCTTCTAGTATCGACTATCGGCCCCTCCGACCACAAGGGTTGTCCTTGTTATCTTTAATGACTGTCATCAATGGGATTTCTCATGATTTAGGGTTTGTACTGTTGAGTCCTCAATTCTTTATCAACCAACACTTAAAAAAAATAAATGAACTATGTGTTATGGCACAACACTGTGCACATGGACATTAGTAACTGAATTTACAAACTTTCAGAGAGAAAATGAAACTCAAATCTAACTATTGTACAAGCTTCGTCGGACTAGAGTGATTGTCCTTCTTCTCAATTTTGAGATAAGTAGGGCTTCAGGCAAGTGCCATTCACCCATCCTGGTCGTAGCATGCCATCCAGTTGCGTGAGTTGAACTGATCCTGATGGTCGGATCTCCACAGTTATGAAGGGTCCCAACCAGTGCATACGCATCTTTCCAGGATGCTTCTAGTATCGACTATCATAGAGTAACACCTTGTCCCCCTATGTAAATACCTTGGTCTTAATGTGTCAATCATGCCAATATTTGTGTCTTTCCTTTTCAACCGAATGATGGAAGTCTGCCAGGAATTTGGTTTCTTCAAGTTATTGGAGTTCTACAAGTCTTTGCACCATTGATTCCTCATCTGTCATATGTGTGGCTTGTGCAATATATAGACTGGGGGTGATGGACTCTGGGGGCACCACTGCTTCTTTTCCGTAAACAAGCTGAAACAATGTGTACCTATGGAGTTTCTTCGTGTTTGTTCTGTAAGCCCATAGTACTACTGGAACTCTATCATCCCAGTCCTCTCGGTTTGCGCAATAGACCTTTGTTAGTCCCTTTTCCAGGATTTTTTTGAAGGCTTTGACTGTTCTATTTTTCTGTGGGTGATATGGAATGCTCTTATGATGTTTAATCATCAACTATTTTGTAAGTGTTTCGATGGTACCGCTAATGAAATGAGTACCCTGATCACTGGTTAGGCTCCTGGGACATCTAAAGAGGGTAATCATATTCTCAAAAATGAACCTAGCAGCAATATCCATTGAACAATATTGTACCGCTGCTGCTTCTGCCCAACAAGTAAGGTAGTAGGTTGTGGTAATGATGTACCTTTCCTTCGAATGTTTAGCTGTGGGGTTGATTGGCCCAATGAATTCAACTACCCATTTCTCAAATGCATGTAGCGCTCTAATAGGTTGTAATGGGAGTTCATCTCAGCGTGATGGCTTGGCCACTCTTTGACAAACGTCACATGATTTAGCCTATGATTTTGCATCATTGAAAAGTGTTTCTCACCATACTCTTGCCTGTAAAACTTTATGTAAGGTCTTAGTCCCCACAGAGCCTTATAAAACACACGCTAAAATGAAGAATAAAGAAAAATGTATGCTATACAATTTAATCTTCAGCATTTAACCATAACTTATTCAGCATAAATTAAATTTATCCATAGCATGAAAGTAAATCACATAACCATCACATAAAATAGCATAATCACTAAAATACATACCTCTGTCTGATGTAAATTCCCAATCTCCGGTTGTCCTCTCTACTGCTTTGCCCAAAACTCTGCCCAAAACCAAATCTTCCTCCCTGCCAGCTAGGAACAGAGCCTGTCTAGCTCCCTAGCTCCAAGATTCTGTGAGGATTCCTGGCCCCTGAGACCAAAAATCCCAGCAACCTGGTGCACCCCTGTAATAGTCCACCCAAACTTCCAAACCAAAAAATATCAAACTAGCAAATACAATCCTTCTCTCAAAATAATGCTTCCTCTCCCCAAAATTTCATAATCCCCTTCTCTCAAAGGCCTCTGCCCCCTCATATCCTCCTCCCGTTCACCGCCTCCTACCTTCCTTTAATGCCACCCACCTTATCCCTCCATTTAATACATTATCCCTCCATTCATTACCCCATCCCTCCATTCAAGACCTTATCCCTCCATTCAATTCCCTTTCCCTTCATATGTAAAGTTTTCTAATAATAAATTGAAAGTTATTAAGACTTTAATTTGTTATCCAAACATTAAATGTGTTAATTAATCATTAATTAATTAATCAACATATATTAAACAATAATTAATTAATTAATTAATTAATTAATATTATTAATAAATAATCATCGTTTAACTAATACACATTAGGTCAGTTAATTATTTAGTTAACTATACTTGATAAACCTTAAGCAACTATTTAACTAGGGTTGTTACATACACCCACCCTTCAAGAAACTTCATCCCGAAGTTAAAGTATTTTATGATACACAGGAAAAGAAACATGGTTCACACATTCCTTACAAATAATTGACATTTATTAGTAAGTAAGCCAAGAAACTCATACATACTAGTGTACATGTGCAAGAAATGCACGTGTAGATAGTACATACAAGTCTCATTCATGTACTAATATCAATAACTATCATCTCTATAGTAATTTCCATATGCATCCAATCCATTCAACAAGAATATTTATTTTATAAAAGACAATAAATCAATCAAATGTTTGCGAAATCCTTTAATTTCAATTATCTAGCTCAACAATGTTATTTATACAATTGTAGTTTAATTACATAATTATGAATATTCATATATATATATGCATTTTCTTTTCAGAAGGAAAACAATAAGCTCTAGCATAGGACAAATCTCCATACACTCTCAACTATTTCTACTCATCCTTCCTCCCTAACTTACTTCCATCTTCCATTCTTATCCTTCCTCTTCTAGACTATCTTGGAGCGTCGACTATATTGACCTAACTCCAAATAGAACACGTAAGCGGAAGTGTCACTATCTTGACCAAGCTTCCCCAACAAGAAACTGAAAATAATCATCACACGTCTAGGGGAGCGTGAGCTAACATCGTCCTCCCATGACTTTAGGTTTCGGAGGATACCCGGTGGGGAATGCCTCCACCCCTCCTAACAATACTAGGGTCCACACCCTACAATGGAATATATAGTGGCACCATGTTGCTGGGAGTTTTGTCATCGTCTATTCATTTTTGGGTAGTCTCACCACTTGAAATCCTGCACTAGTCCACATATCATAGCAATGCATCCAAACCAATATAATTTCACATACAAAGATTCATACCATATTGTTTCTCGGCCAATGGTCATGACATCCACTTTCATCATCATTATCCCTTGGCTATTTCATATCCCATAACCTGTAGATTAGTTTGTAACACAAACTCATACATTTCTATGCATTATCATCATGTAATTGCATACAACCATAATTTCAATTCGGTATCCGCATACCAACAACTTAACATCAAAGTTTTCAAGTTAGAAATAGATCTCATAATATCCCATAATTCAATTTCGAAATCCATTCATAAAATTATCATTTACAAAATAGACTGCATCATATCCAACATCATTCTAATAGCATTTAAACCTTCATAGGATTCTCATTCACACAATATGTCGCATCATATCCATCATCATCAATAACATTTAAAGATTCATAAAATTTATGTTCTCACAATATATCACATCATAACCATCATTATCCAAATACATTTAAACATTCATAAAGATTTATACGTCTTAAAATTTCAAGTGTATCATTTAATAGTTTCACTTGTGAATAGAAAATAAAAGTGTGTAGGCCTTAGGTAATCCTGGTTGTCTAAGTCAAAAGTTGATGTTACATACACCCAACCTTTGAGAAACATATTCTCGAGGTGGTCAAAAAAGTGAGGGATAGTCTCGTCATAGTGTCTCAGCGTCTTCCCAAGTAGTATATCCTGGACTATACTTGTCCCACTGGACCTTAACTTGGTCTACTAGATAGTTCCTGAGCTGTTGGACTCTATGGTCCAATATGCATAATGGTTCTACCATGAGAGTTCCCATGTCTAATACCTGCAGTCCCTTCCAATTTAGTTTATGTGATTCATCAGCAACATAATGACATAAAATAGATACATGAAAAAAATTATGAGTTTTATGCAAGTGGGGTGGTAGTACAAGATGATAGGCAATGGGTCCAATTTTCTCTTGGATTCTGAACAGTCCTATAAATCGAGGTGACAACTTTGTCCCCTTCCTGAACCATATGGTACTCTTATTAGGCCTGATACGAATGAAAACTTGGTCTCCCACTTTATAACTTTGGTCGGTCCTGTGTGCATCCACATAACTTTTCTGCATATCTTGTGCTTCCTTTAGTCTTTGCCTAATTTGAATCACGTGTTCCTCCATCTCTTGAATCAATTCTAGCTCAACTGTTACTCAGTCTTCTAATCTATCCCAACTCAACGACGTTCTGCATGGCCTTCCATACAGATCTATGTAGGGTGGCATTCCGATGGAGCTATGAAAGTTGTTATTGTAGGCGAACTCTACCAAAGGTAGGTACTTCTCCCAATGGGTTTGATTATCCATGACGTACATCCTAAGCATGTCTTCCATGACTTGATTTACTCTCTCGGTTTGCCCATATTTTTCCGGATTATAAGTTGTGCTTAAGTTCAACTGGGTCCCCAATGTTGACTGCAAACTTGTCCAAAACCTGGAAGTGAATATGGAGTCCCTATCTGAAATGATCTTCTTAGGTATCCCGTGCAAACAGATGACATCACTTACAAACACACGTGCCACATCAATGACATCGTAAGTGTCTCTAACTAGAATAAAATGAGCACTCTTGGTTAACTTATCAACTATCACAAGAATTGCATTGTGTCTATGAGATGCGAGCGGCAACCCCACCACAAAATCCATAAATATGACTTCCCACTTAGACATAGGAACATCATGTGGTTGTAGGAGGCCTGCCGGGTGATGGTGGTCAGCTTTCACTTGTTGACACTCTAGGCATTTGGCGATGAAATGGACTACATCACGCTTCATGCCTACCCAGAAGAAAAGATTCCTCATGTCTGTGTACATATTCTTCACACTCGGATGCACACAATAAAGTGCTCTATGGGCTTCCTTCAGTATGATGCTTCAAATATCCCCATCTTCAGGGATGTACATCCTTCCCCAATATCTCAATAGTTTGTCTGCTTCCAGACTATATCCTTCATACTTTGGATCTAATTTCCTCCCACTCTGGAGGTTTGAAGTAACCTTTAAATACCAACTATCTCTTTAGAGTTGTGCCAACACACGTTCCCTCAGATTGACTTTTAAGGGTACCAAGGAGAAGACACGTGGTCTCCTACTCAAGGCATCTACGACCACATTTTCCTTTCCCTTGATGTATGAAATACTGAAATATTACTCACTCATAAACTCACTCCATCACCTTTCCCTAGCATTCATATCCCTTTGAGTGAAGAGATGTTTTAGACTTTGATGGTCTATTTTGAGCTCAAAGTTTCACCCCACAAGATAGTGCCTCCAAAGTTTCAGAGCTAACATTACAATTGCCAACTCTAAATCATGAGTATCATAAAGCTCTTCATGTTTCTTCAACTTCCTTGACACATAAGCTATCACTCCTCCATCCTGCATTAGCATGGCCCCCAACCCTTGCTTCGAGGCATCCATGCAGACTATGAAGTCCTTTTCCATATATAACACTCGTAGAATTGGAAGACTAGTTAGTAACCTCTTAAGCTCAATGAATGCACTATCACATTCTTCTGCCCATTCATACCTGACCCCCTTGCGCTACAAAGTGGTGATGAGTTTCGCTATTTTTGAGAATCCTTCCACAAATCTATGATAATAACTTGCTAGCCCCATGAAGCTTCTCACCTCATGGGCATTTTTTGGCACTGGCCATTCCATAATGGCCTTTACATTTTCTGGGTCCACAGAGATTCCTTCATCGAAAATGATATGACCTAAATAGTGGATTTCTCTCTAGAATAAGGAACACTTCGACAACTTCCCATACAATTTTTTCTCTCTAAGGTAGGACAACACCACTCGCAAGTGATCCTCGTGTTCTCTTTCGTTCTTGGAATAGATGAGGATGTCATCTAGAAAGACTTGTACAAAATGGTCTAAGTACTTCTAGAATACGTCGTTCATGAGGCTCATGAATACTACTAGTGCATTCGTCAATCCGAAAGGTACTACGACAAACTCATAATGCCCAAACCGAATTCGAAAGGCATTTTTTGGGATATCGCCTTCCTTAATCCTTAAATGATGATACTCGAATCACAAATCAATCTTTGAGAATATCGCTACCCCTTTCATCTGATCAAAGAAGTCATCTATTCACGGCATTGGGTACCTATTTTTCACTGTATCACAGCTCAAGTCCCTGTAATCTATACACAATCATAAGGAACCATCCTTCTTCTTTACAAAAATTACTAGTGCACCCCAAGGTGAGACACTGGGCCTTATTAGCCCTAAGTCCAGTAACTCTTTCAATTGTATTTGCAACTCACAAAGTTTTGTCGATGTCATCTGATACAGAGTCTTGGAAAATGGTTCTGCACCAGATTTTAGCTCAATAGTAAAATCGAGCTCCCTCTTAGGAGGTAACCCTAGTAACTCGTTTGGAAAAACATCCTTAAATTCTGACAATACCGAGTACTGATCTAAGGAGGGTCCTTTCCTTTCATTCACTGCTTCAATGACGTAAAGTCGACACCCTTGCCTCATGCATCATTTAGCTTTCATAGTTGAGATAAAGTGTAGAGACACCCATCTCTGTACACTGTGGATCTCTACTGGTCTTCCTTCATCATCGACACAAAACACCCTTTTTGTGAAACAATCTACCAAAGCTCCATGAGATTCTAACCAATCCATTCCAATGATTAGGTCATACGCCCCAAGAGCAGTGACATATACCTTCAACCTAGTAGTACACACTCCCAGGTCTACTATACAATTGTCGACGCTAGGTCCTACCGCTTGTTTTTCCCCCGAAGCCATCTCGACTTATTTAAATTCATCATGCACGTAGGCTACCAACCCACTCTTTTCTAATGCAAATGGTGAAATGAAACTATCTATAGCACCATAATCAAATAAAATCTTAACATTGATATGATTTAGCATACTTGATGACTCCACCATCGTGGATTGATGTTATGTCTGGTGATTATTAACCGTTGTGTAAATCTAATGGCTGCTACTGGCTCTTCCCATAGGGGCCTTTCCTTCTCTATGCACAAATCTTGATTGTAGCTCTGGGAAGTCACGTTGGTAATGGGTTCCTCCGCACCCCCAACAGGTAACACAAAATTGAACTTGCACACTGTTCTGCAACTGTCTCTAAAATGAGTTCCTTCCCCTAGAACCCCTGCCCCTACTAGTTTTTCCCTGAGATGGTCGTGGCCCTGACTATATCGTTGGTGATGAACGGGATGATGCACTTGCTACCATTGAAATCCCTGCGACTAATGTCCTTGGTGAGACTCCATTACCATATAGAGGTGGCCTTGATCCCCCTCCCCTGGGAAATGTCCTAGGGGCCTTCCCAACAAATCCAGGACAATGTGGAAATGTCGGTCTCATACCTCTGGTTAAGTTCATTTGTTCCTTTGCATAACGCGCATTTTCCACAGCTTCCACTACTGAAGACGGTTTCCACATCCACACCATAGCCCTTATCTTAGGGTTCAACCCATATACAAAGCGTTCTGCCTGTCGTTGGTCATTATCCATATATGAAACATATTTGACGAATTCCATAAACCTAATTTCATATTCTTATATGGTCTTGTTTCCCTATACTAGAGCATGAAATTCTCCCACCTGTTGTTCCTCATAGTAAGCTGGTATATATTTCCTTCAGAACCTCTCCTCGAAAATTTCCCAAGACACGGTGTTCAGGGTAAGATGCATTTTCCTTTCCAGGTTGCCCCACCAGTTCAAGGCACTGTCTCTTAACTGAAAAATCAATATATTCACCTTTGAATTGGATGCATAGTCTCTTAAGGTGAAACACCTTGTCATGCCTTCCAACCATGCCTCGACACGTTCACTGGCATGACCCCCGACAAACTCCAGAAGTTTGATCTTTTGCAGTTCTCTAATGATGTCTTCAGGTGGAGGTCCTCCCCTTGAATCCCTTGACGCTTCTGGATTACCCATTCTATATGGTGGGGGATCCACTTCGATCCCTATTGGTTGAAACCCCTTTAAAGTATCATTTATGGCCTCCAAAGAGCACAATATGAGAGCTAGTTCAGGCGATGGTGGTGGCGGCGTTGGCGGTCCCTGCAACAATGCTCCTCTGCCTCGATTTCCTCAAGTCCTAACCATCCTGTATGATTTAACCTGCATCAACCAAAGTTTTCAGGGTGAGTTCAATGAAGTTTCACATTTGCACAACTTAAACTAGAAAACAGGGTTAGGCATAAGTTTTTTTTTACTTGTATGTAAATAGACATTACTCTCTTTAGGGGAGGTGGCTAGGTTAGGGATAAAGTGTTTAAGCTTGATTTCTTTGCCTAAAAAAACTATTGACCCTATCCCTGGTAGTTACGCTAGCACTCTACCACACTCACCATAGTGCATTGGATCCCTTATATGGTGCTTTCTATTATACCCCTATTCTACCTTGACTATTTCCCATAACTTGTATCAAACTCCCACTACTCTACAAGGACTTTTAACCTGTAAATTATAAAGTTACACTATTACATTCATTAATCAAGGGGATATATGTATTTTATTAATAATAATAGGTTTCAAACCCATTATTAACATTAAAATTTTATAATGTTAATACGTTTTGCACAAAATGCTCCCTTGCGGGCTTGGTGCGTGGCTTTGACTGGTGGAATGGAATGGAAGGACTTGGCGCTTGGCTCGATGGTTGAGGGCATGGAACTCAGTGCTTGGTTAACTTGGATAATGGGAGGTTATACTTTGAGATAGTACTTTGTTACTATTGATAATTAATTTATTTACATGTGAATTTATTTTGTAAAAGTGATATGTGTGGCTTGTTGGTGTTTGGTCATTTCTTAAGGGTTGGGCTTGGTGGGTGGTCGTGGGTTCAAAACCCATGGACTCCAAACTTATATATATATAACTTCATTATTATTATATATATTTTCCTTTTTTTTTAATTAACATTTTTTTTTTACAAATTTTATACGATTAAAAAAAAACGTAATTTAAAAGAAATTTTAAAAATAATTAATTAAAAATAATAAAAAAAATTAAATAAGAGAAACTTTAAAGAAATAATAAAAAAATAAACAATTTTTTTTTATATTTGAAGTCAGGCATCGTGGGTGCATGAGGTCCATGTTCTCTCCTTCCGAAGGCTCTCATCCTCAACCCTAAATTACTCTTGCCTTTATCTCCTCGAACCCTAGCCTCACTCGACCCTTATAATTCTCGTTTTTTTTTTCATCAAACACTCTGCAGAGGTGAAGGATAAAGATGATGGCCATGGCCATCTCCCTGCTTGGTCGACCCCATTTCCATGGTTTCAAGGCCTGGAGGGCACGTTGTGTACAGTGGCACGTTCCCTCTGCTCCTCAGTGGCTTGGTCTTGAACGTTGGCTTGAATGTTGTGTTGTGCTGTGTGTTGGAATGTTGTCTTAGGCTCGACAGTTGCTCAAGGGCACTGGCTTGTTTGTTGTATGATATTGCGTGGAATTTTTTTTTATGAAATAGTTAGGGTTTGGATCTTAGGCCCAATATTACATATTTGTTTTTTACACTTGAATGTAGCCACCCCTTGTGGGCTCTCCTCCTCGTGGTGCCTTCTGCATTGGTGTAACTTGGAGATTTGGTACTCATTTGAGCTCTTTTTTTTTTTAATTTTCATTTGAGCCTAAAAAAGAAAGAAAATATTTTATTATTTCATTTTATATTCTGTAACACTTGAATAGGTTTGTATTTCGATTCTCATGGAGTAACATGATATGTGGGAGACTTTGTCACTTGAACAGGTCTGATTCTGCAAATTTTATAGGGTAAATAGTAGAGATATTTCTCAGGTTTTGGGTCCAAATCATCTTTGCATTTTTGATTTCCATTCCTGAGCCAAGGCAGTGTCCACGCTTTGTCAATTTCCTTGGCACCACTCCCTTCGCCTACTATATATATGGACGTGGTGCAAGGGGCACGGGTAGCCACTCAGGTTTCTCACATCACGAGCCTCCAAATGAATGGGTTCACACAACTATTATTTTTTTACTCATAGTCACAGGTATCCCTGCTCAGAAGTCGAGCTCGAATGCCCAGTTAATGGTCATGGAGAAGGCTCGAAAAGTTTTCCTCAAACCCTTTGTGCAAAATATTATTTTTGACTATTATTGAGGTCTCTCTTCTTTGGTCTTGCGTTTGATTATGCAGGTGGCCATTTGATTATTCCTTAGAGTGTAAGGCTCTGGAGCTTTGGGCACCGGATTGTGTGCTTTCCACTCTTAGTAAGTTCTCGACTTCTCTGAAATGTATAGTTCTATCCATTTATTTCGTATGCATTTTTTTTTGTTGAATAACAGTCCCAAATATGTTTTGGGTCCTCTACATCTGCATGTTTTTCTTCTGTTGAATAAGGGAACGATTTAGTTTTATTTATGGATTCCATTAATTTTTTTGGTTTTCTAGTTTAATTTTTCTTCTGGATGTGTAGCGCTCTCTTTTGGCTTCTCCTTGTGACTCACACTTGGTACTTGTTTCCTTGTGCGTTGGGCTTTGTGTGTAAACTTAGTAGTTAGTGATTTGATCTTTGGTGTAGCTCCCTCTCCCTCCGTTGGCTGGATGTGACTGCTTTGTTATCCTTCTTTGGGTTTCAAAATGAAACAGAGTCGAACGCATAGAGCAAGTTAACCTTCTCTTTGTTGGCTCCTTCTGCCTCATGGGTCGAATTCCATGTGACTCGGTACTCAACTTTGATGCTTGGCACTTGGTGCTTAAGACTTGGATTTGAATTTGTTGTATTGTGTTGTTGTGATTTGGCTCTTGACCCGACTCTTCATTGTATAATAATATAGAGATTGATTGAGGGCCAATATTTTTATTTTTTTATTCCATTAATGCACTCTGTTACACCTAAATACAATAACTTTCTCCCTCCGCCTTCGTGGTGCTTGGTCTCGTGAAGAAACCAAAAATATCAATTTGAGTCTCCTTTCGGACCCAAGATGGGGAAGGTGTTCAACAACCTTTTCCTTCCTGACACGAAATCACATTCAAATTGAGTCACATCGTATATGATGGATGTTCGCGATTCATGCATAAATAAGTAACCTACCTGGGGGTTGTTGGGATTTACTTTTTCTTCTTTCTGAAGAGTTAGATTAGAGCAATACTTCGTGTACTAAGAGGCAAACAATGTGGGATGAGCGTGAGAATGTGAGCTGAGCATGAGAATGTGAGCTAAGTGAATGTGGCCTCGTGAGTGAGCTGGGAAAATGTTCAAGACCTGCATAGGACAATATATTTATGTTTGAAATATATTATATAGGGTTAAATTGTCCTTATGTAAAGCATGATTTTATTTTGGTCTATGAATGATTCCAAGGTGTTTTCAAAGTAAATTTTTTATTTTTTATTTTTTATTTTCGTTATTGTATATATAATCCTCTATATAATCCTCTATATAATCCCCACAGAGCCTTATAAAACACACACTAAAATGAAGAATAAAGAAAAATGTATGTTGTACAATTTAATCTTCAACATTTAACCATAAATTATTCAGCATAAATTAAATTTATCCATAGCATGAAAGTAAATCACATAACCATCACATAACAAAGCATAATCACTAAAATACATACCTCTGTCTGATGTTAATTCCCAATCTTTGATTGTCATCTCTGCTGCTCTGCCCAAAACTCTGCCCAAAACCGAATCTTCCTCCCTACCTGCTAGGAATAGAGCCTGTCCGACTCCCTAGCTCCAGGATTCCGTGAGGATTCCTAGCCCCCGAGCCAAAAACTCCCAGCAAACTAGTGCACCCTTGTAATAGTCCACCCAAACTTCCAAACCAGAAAATATCAAACCAACAAATACAATCCTTCTCTCAAAATAATGCTTCCTCTCCCCAAAATTTCATAATCCCCTTCTCCCGAAGGCCTCTGCCCCCTCATATCCTCCTCCCATTCACCACATGCTACCTTCCTTTAATGCCACCCACCTTATCGCTCCATTTAATACCTTATCCCTCCATTCATTTCCCTATCCCTTCATATGTAAATTTTTCCAATAATAAATTAAAAGTTATTAGGCCTTTAATTTGCTATCCAAACAATAAATTTGTTAATTAATCAATTAATTAATTAATCAACATATATTAAACAATAATTAATTAATATTATTAATAAATAATTATTGTTTAACTAATACACATTAGGTCAGTCATTTATTTAGTTAACTATACTTGATAAACCTTAAGCAACTATTTAACCAGGGTTGTTACACTTTATGTGCTTTTACCTTTCCTCCTATGTGTCCTCCTGAAATTCTACTATGGCATTCCCAAAGTATATCATGGCTTTCATGATCTAGGACACATCATCTGAGGATGCTTTCTAGTCCCAATTTATACAGTTTCCCAACAATCAACTAATAATCTGTTTCTCAAATGACCATATGGTGTTTTTGGGTTGCGAAATATGTTTCAGGCCATGCCCCTATACTGAGAAAGATTGTTATGTCCTCTAGATATTCTGGTATGTACTTGATCCTGAACAAATCTACATCTAGGAGCTAGTCATCCACTACTCCACCACTTTCTCCTGACTCTAGTCTAGATATATGGTCTGGTTCGACGTTGCATCATCCTAGCTTGATGATGACTTCAAAGGAAAATTCTTGAAATAACAGCAACCATCTACAAATTCTTCCTTCCAAGACAGGTTTGCTAACTAGGTATTTTAATTTTGAATGATCAGTAAAGAATTTGAAATGAGACCCTAACAAATAATGTCTAAATTTCTGTAAAGCATAGATAATTGCTAAGCCTTCCCTTTATGTCTTTGTGTAGTTGCACTCTTCTTGCGACAACTTTCGACTCGCAAAGTATATGGGGTGATCCATAGCTCCATTTCTTGGTTGCGTTAATATAAATCCTAAGGCAATTCCTGAAGCATCCACATGGACATGAAATTCTTTCCCCCAGTCTAGGAATATCAAAATCAGTGTTGTAATGAGTTTCTCATTAAGTGTCTCAAATTCTTTGTCACATTCAGGATTCCATCGGAACGTTTCAACCATTTTCAGGAGGTTTTCCAAAGGTACAGTAATGTTGCCATATCTTTGAGTGAACCTACAATAGTAGCTTGTATGTCCTAGTGTGGAGCACAACTTTTTAGCACTCGTAGGTGGTGGCATATTCATAATGACCGCAAATTTAGATAGATCTACCAATACTCCTTCTTGGCAGACTATGTGGCACAACAAATTTCCATGTGGCACACAAAAGATACACTTCCTGAGATTTAATGAGATTTGTAACTCTTGACATTTGTCAAACATTATCCTTACCAGTGCTACATGTTCCTTAAGAAAACTATATATTTTCCAATAATCCATATAAACTTCTATGAATTTGTTAATGAACTCTCTAAAGGCTGCTATCACGATCCTAGAGAAAACTGTAGGGGCGTTCTTTAAACGAAATGACATCACATTGTATGCAAAATATCCCCATTCAGTAATGAAGGTGGTTTTTCTTTTGTCCTCTTCAGCAATCCTAACTTGATGGTATCTTGAAAATCCAGTTGTACATGATTATGCTTCCTTCCCCCCAACTTGTTCTAGGACCTCATCAGTAAAGGGTGTTGGGAAGGGGTCATGCACACAAGCAAAGTTAAGGCTTCTGTAATCCACATAGACTCTAATATCCTCAATGTCTTTCTTTCTTTGAATGACTATCGGGATGACCCATTTTGCTTCTTCTACCGGAAAAATGAGACCTTCTTCTAGCATATTATCAATCTCCTTCTTGACTTTCTCTTTTATTCTTGGGTTAAAATGGTATAGCCTATGTTTGAAAGTCTTGGATCCTGGTTTTAACTCAATTTTCATTTCTCCCATAATTCCTTTGATTCCCTTTAAATCTGAAAAATTATTTGCGAACAAATCTTCGTATTCCCTCAGTAAGCTCTATATTTCCTGATTGGTTTTCTCATCCCAGTAATATCCCACCAAATCTATTTTGGGTTTCTCTTTGGTCCCTATGTTAAGCTTCTATAATTTCAATGGGTGATTGTAGGGACTATCATTCTAGCTAGGTATTGTGTTTTAGATTTCTCCATTCCCCTTGGTCTCTTTGATGGCTAGGTTTCTCAGTTCTTCTAATTCGTCTAGGATTTCTGAAGCTTTGCTAATCTTATAGCATTCTATAGGATTTTGAATCAAGGGTAGGTTGGGTTTACTCTAAAGTTTTTGAGTATGCTTGGGACACACTACAAAGTTTGATCTGTTGTTCCTATTTTTTACAAAAATAAGTTCTTTAATCTTTTGCAGGACTAGTCCAAGCTCGGGGTACTTACTTGTGAATGAGAAGTCTTTGAAAAATTGAGTTGCTAGTGTCTGCCAATTGTAATTTTGTCGTTTGGATTCCTCATGTATGAACCAAGATTTCAGGATGGGACCTAGTGAATGGGGGAATACCTGGACCCAGAAGTGAGAAGGTATATCGACAACCTTCCACTGTGCCATGCACTGTTGAATGCGTATCCTAGGGTCTGATTCTCTGTTGAACAATTGCGCAACTTGGAGATCCATCTGCACTTCTGATTCTAACTTCTCCCTATTCCAGAACCTGTATTTGAGAGCTTGCTTCATCTCATCCCATGTTTTGAGTGAGGCTTTATGAGAGGCCCACCATTTGGCATGGGTGCTCTAGAAAGCTATGTCTAGTACCAGGATTCTTTGATCTTCTCCCACAATTTCTTTCATATGCTGCAAAAAATTGTCTAGGTCTAAGGTACCATCATATATAGGGTGTTCTCTGACTTTGATCCAAACCCATCTGGTCATTCTGACAGTTGCACATATTCTTGATAATCTTTCATGTAAACCTTGTTGCCAACTATAAAAAGCCAGCTTTGAATCTTCGTCTGTTGATTGTATGCTTTTCCAGCTTACTAATCCATCCGCAGTGGGTTTTGTATAATTGTTTCTTGTCCTAGCCATTACAATGTACAACTAGTCTAGGTCTTCTCCTTCCATATTCTTGTCTGTTGGTTCTGTGTACCTGGGTTCTACGTATGGATCCAAAGGTTGAACTACCTTGATTTCCTGAGCTTCAAAATTCATGGTATCTTTCTTTAAGTCAATGACTGCATAATTTTCATAGGCCCAATCAATGCCAAGTAGCACAGGGTAGGGTTCCTTGTCTCCCATGATCCCAGTGTCTTCAAAGTCAGCCACTATTTTAATCTTGCTACATTGATCTCCACATTCTCCAATATTCCTATGGGAAAGATACAGTATTGGTTTTCCATTATTAACTGAATTGGGGAATATGTCAGTCTCGATTTTCCTAATGCTTCCCAGGTATTCTTTGGAAGAATGTTCACATCAGACCCTAGGTTACCATGACATCCTTAATTTCGAAATCATCTAACTAGGTGACCAGTCATAATTATTTTCTAGTTCTTACTTTCCGTTGTTGGACTCTCTAAGTACTCTTCTCTGGAAGGTTAGCCCGAATACTTGATTCTGAGGTTTCTTCATTCCCTAAAACTAGGTACAACGCATTGTGCAACTTTTCTGTCAGTTGATCACTCCCTATAATGTGAGAGAATAATTGAAATCAGAGGTCGACTGGGTTTTGGGGTTACTCAGGTTCTATTGGTATGTCTATAGGGTGTCTCAGTGCAGAGGGTGAAGTAGGGACTCATACTAGCTTAGGGTATACGACCGATTGAGGGGGGTTCTCTTGCATTTCATGATTAGGAATATCCTGGAATAATTCTATGGCATGTTTAAAGAGTATTTTTTGCTTTAGGGGGTCATACATGTCTTCTTTAGGTGCTGCTTTTTGAATTTGAGGTAGAGTATCAGAATCAACTCTTGTCTTCACTCCTTCTCACGTGACGATGTTAAGGTTTGGTAATTGTCCCTTATAAATAATTTTGATCTCTGAACTGATAAGGTTAGTTCCTCTTTCTCGTGCTATATCCTCCCACTTTGCGATTAGCTCTAGGAAGTCTTCAGTTGTATGTCCCTTGGATCTACAATGAGAGCTCCATGGTCATCTTGGATGAGGAAAATATCTAGACAAGTGACCCTGTTCCTCATAGTTGTAACATCTTCTCAGTCCTCTTCCTCTAGTTATTTCTCCTCTGAACTCACCTCCAGCTCCACCTCCTCGACATCCTCCTAGTCCCTATGGGTTTTCATTCACCCTGAATGTTGTTTAGTCTAACCTGTTTGCAAGAGCGTCCAACACTCTACATTGATTGGTAGTGTGTGTGGTGGATGTGCAGAACTCACAGTGTACTGTGTTTGGTATTTTCAAATATTTTTGCATAATGGGGCACTGTCTCAGCCCGTGCCCAAGGGTTCGAAAGATTTCACAATATTTTGTTGTTGGTGTTGCTTGGCCTACTGGAAAAGCATGATAAGGGGTGGGATGATGGAATGATGAGTTCATCGATACTTGTGCAACTCCTCCCATGGGTCCTGGTGGGCTTACAGTCAGAGTCTGGGGAGGTCTCAACCCCCTCAGTCGTGGGCATTCGATCACCAAATGACCTTCCATGTAGCATCCCGTGCACCATATTTATGGCCTTCCTAGCCTAGGTATCGTCAGCTCCTGAATCATTTCTGTAAGCACCGATATCTGCCCTTGTAGTTGCACCAGATTTGCATCTACCGGCGGTATTTTTACTCTCAGGTTCCCAGGGTATCCTGCCATGGATTCAATATTCATTGATTGTTCCCAAGCATCTATCAATGTGGCTATCCATTGTTGCGTTAGTGGAATTCGAGTCAGAGGCGTCAGTCCTTGAATGTACCACTCCCTTTGATGCTTTTCATGGATTGGATGTGCCAACCACCCTATGGTATCCTTAAACTTTTGGTTGTACTCCTAGGCTGATTCACCTTCCCTCTGCTAGATCTCACGCAACTCAGGCAGGGCTTGTTGTTCTGATTGAGGCCATTTGAATTCTGTTATGAACCTTATTCGTACTTGGTCAAGTGTAAATGCTTGACCTTGTGTCCTTGGTACTCCTGGTTTGATCATCTTCATGTACCACTTGAGAGCGTGACCTCTTAAGGTAGTCTAGAACTCGACCAGCTTATTTGTATCCGGAGTCCCTCTGGATCTCTCGATTGCTTTTCACAAGAATCAGTGCTACTCAACATCTTCATCTCCCTTACCCCAAACTTCTGGGTATCTAGCAATCGAGCCTCCCATATGGCTAGCCATTGTTGAACTCGTTGCTCCTATCTGTATGAATCCTAATAGTCTTTCTTGCGATTTACCAGGGGATCCCAATATCCTCCCTGCACTCGCACTTCCTGGTTGTGAGGTTAGCACATCAGATAGCATAATACATTAATAAACATTACAAACACACCCATGGATAATAATCATATATTTGCAAGATATCAATAGGACATGAAATGAGTATTTATATTAATAATTGATTAGCAGAAGTGACAACTATATAGACTTTCATGTCAGCATGGTTCAAAACCAAGAAACCAAGTTCCTTCCAATTGGGTCTCCACCACTTCAATCCTCCACCAAAGGCAAGCTCATAGGAAAGAGGCAATGAGGTCCTCTCAACAATAAGGAAAGAGATTGAGGGTTGAACACTGTGTTCAAACTTGAGGGATAGAGGGATGGAGACTCAATATGAAGCAATTTCTCTAGAGTAACTTTGCTCTCAAAGTTGAATGCTTTCTCCTTCTTTTCCATAGGTCGAAATTGTGCTCTTATAGCCTTCAGGATGCAACTGAAGGGTCGATTTAGAAAATTTCCAATATATGGAAGGCCAAGGATCAGAGATCTCCTGTCGTGACATGAAAATTCGACCTCATTTTGTATTTTATGGCACAAATCCTGATGTACGCAGGCTATAGTGGATCAACAAGCATATACACATCTTGCATAGTAGATAGGGAGTGTATATGTAGAAAAATGTATATTTTTAGCTCTGGATTCATCAAAAGGGGATGATAAGTCTGCACATGGAAATGGAAAAAGGCCCTCTGTGCAAGATAGTAATGGTGAGGAAAATCTTTTGATAACAAGATCGCAAGATCAGCGGTCATGCCAAATTGTGGGGTCGGAAGGTGTGCACGTTTTAAAATCTAAGGGGAAGGCCGCAATCAAAACTGTGGTTTTTAGAAAGGGACGCATGGCAGTTCATGGTGAATTGCGGGGACAGAAGTGGTTTGCTTTCAGCCCACCCTTGGTAGTGCCCACAATTGCACAATTGCATAGGGTCATGTCCCTAGGTCACATTGAATATGGAGAAATGGAGAGGAGTTGCACCAAAGGTTGAAAGTGCACGTATTTGGTCACAGAAGAATATCTACTTGGCATCAAGGCATCGAGATTGACTCGAAGAAGTCATGGGCACCGCCTGGAACATTCATGCATGTCAGGCCTCATCATGATATTGATGAATGTAGTTGTTGAAAATGGGGGTGGTGGTTGAGACCTCATCTCACCCCATAAATGGAATGTGTGGAGAGAAGGGTCGTGGGGGGCAATTGTCATTCCAAATCTCCCTGGTGGACATATTTTCTAGTAGAGCCCACACTGAGCTGAGCTCATGTCTGATGTAAGAAGGACCGTACATTCTGACAGAGCAGGAACCGACTGAATCTTTGAATGCAATGGTCTAATCACACTCATGGTGGTTGTAGCAGTTATGAGTATAAGCAGTTAGTTTTGATATTTTTTTATGGTGGAATGCTTGAGCTAGGCTCCCTGAATATTGTAATATTTTGATGAAAAACATTGGTTCTCTGGTTATGTACTTGATTTGAGACTTCTTGATTAATCTAAGTCATCTTCTCTTAATCCATCTTATTTTCCTCTGATACTGAGAGAGTTCATGAATGAATTATTCACATGGATTGTTGTGACTATATTATGATGAATGTTTGATTATAGTGATGTTATGATTTCTTTCATTTTCCTTGAAATTTGAATCCAAGAGGATATTGTGTTTGAGTTTTTCTTCCATAGGCTGCTTGAAGACCCGATGTCCATAAAAGACCTCTACACCTTTCTCACCAAAGTCTTCCTTATACTCACCTTTACTCCAACTTACTGACTGAAGTTAATCCAATACCTCAATTTCTTGTGCATGCTAGTCCATATTTCTAAGTTAGAACGTTATTATCATTGAGTCTTCTCCATTTGACACCTAAAACTCATTTACATTTATTGTATAAATTGATGGGTACTGGCCTTACCTTCTATGTAATTTGAGGCTGACTTCTAGTGCTAACATAATTGAACCTAATGTCTCTCAAGCCCTTCTCTCCCACGACGATTCCATAAACGATTTAAAGGCGCGTGATTGGGACATTTTTATTTGAAAATTCGAGGGTTATAACCTAGTAGTTGCACAGGATTTTTCTCAATCATTTGATGGCTTTAAATCCAAAGTTGGGCATCTACAATTTGTGGTAACCGAGGACTCTATAACACAAGAAATAAGAATGTCACAGGAGGGCGGAAAATGGTTCAAAAATGCCAAGCTATAAGGCGTGCCTTGGAGCTTGTTCATGGTATTTAGGAAATCAACATGGTTCCATAAAGGTACTCCTATTACCCTCTTAAAACCTCGATGGCATGGCCTACTTCTGATTCTTAAACAGTTTATAACTTATGAGGGTAGGTATGGCTTAGTGTTTCTATATCACATTTGCTTGTTGATGATTTTCTTAGTGTTTAAGCTAAACATGCCCTTCTATTTGTTGATGAGCTTGCATAAGATGTCTAAGCATTATAAGAAACATATTTTAAACCCTTTGTCTAGCCTCTTCCACCATGGTCTTATACGAATTCTATTGTTGTTGCATCTGGCTCAAATTGGGGACACTTGGGAAGACTTCCTGTGTCAAAACAAATTTTCCCTACCTAAGAGTACAGTAGACTCACCTTTGCTTTCCAATATAGACCCAAATCCTTATAACCCTATGACCAAAAGTCAAGGTGTCGATTCACATAGATATTGTGAGCTCACTGAACCAAACTCTGTTGCTATGCAAAACCCTCTGGGTAAAAAACAACAATATAATTTTGTACACGGGAAATCGTTAGAGGAGGTAGTGGATGTATTAAAAGAGAAGGTTTCTCCTACTCTTACTATTGAGTCAATTTAGGGTATTGGTAACAAACCAACTGTTAATAAAAATCGTAAGAAGGAGAAATAGGGTAACTCAGATATGAGTTTCGTAAACAAAAGACAAGGCAGGTTAATTTCCAGGAGTCTAAGAAATCGACATCAATACCATTTGAGCTCGATCTCAATGATCGATTTCGATGATCACTTGACCGATGAAGAGATCAATGATTTCCTTTCCTACGAAGATGTGGATAACCAATGTCTTGGAAATGAAACCCTTAATGAATCCATACAATACGATTTTGTTTCTAAATTACCTCCATTTCTAAAAGATCAAGAGGGATTTGATGGTGTAGGCCATTATTTGAAACAAGCTACAAGAAATACCGAAGAACCCATTGTTGAGTACACTCAACCTCTGCTTGCTATATCACCTGTGCACTGTGACAATTGTATGGACTGGGTAGAATGATATTACACAGACATACCATATTTATAGGCACAATTAAAAAATTTGGCTACTTGAAAGAGAAAATCAAGAATTGAAGGCATGCACATATCGGGCAAGTAAAAGGCCCAAGCGAGCCGATAGTGTTATTATAAAAAAATGCAACAAATTTCAATGCTATCATTAACTCGGAATTATCTAATCCCTCATCGTCTAATCTTTAGAATGCTAAAAATGGTTTTGATTTTCTTTGATTTAATTTTGTTGTAAAAATAAAATAGTTAGACCTATTTTGATTTTATTTCTTAATATAATACTAGCTATAGAATCTCATGATTCTGTAGCCAGTTTATTTTTGAAAATTAGTTTGAATTGTTTTTCTAAAATTCAATTTTGTTTTGCTATTTTCAGGATAATAATAGCTATGGAGCTATTCACAAAGAGAAGCCATCATGGATTATGCATTGTATAGTTTAGTAGTTTCTCTTTTGTTTGATAAAACTATGTCATTATGGAATTAATTTTGAGAAACAAACTCCTACAGGAGTGTTTCTCTGTTGTATTATTTTTGTAAAATAATCTATTTTTTGGGGATTACCCTCTATCTTGCATGATAAGAGGTTGTTGATCCAAGACTAGTTTAAATAATGGTTGTTGTTAGTAGTATGGAAAATTTTTGGCTGGAATACAGTATGGACATGTGATTTTAAGAATGGATAATGTCAAAGTAATTCACCATTGTCTTTATACTTGTGTGATGCTTGTCCCATTATGTTCTTCTATTACTTTTGTATTATGAGATATCAATAGGATTGATTTATCTTTATCCTAGTCATCATTTGTTGTTTCATATTGTTAACAATTTATATGTTGTCCATAATTTTTCATTCCATTTTGTATGTGTGATGAATCCATCATTTAATTATGATTGAATTTATTTCAGATATTAAATGATTGATAATATTAATATTCTGAATTGAGTTTCCTTTGGTTCTAAGTTATTTATTATCATAAGATCATAGAAGATTTAATTAGGCATCACTCTGTTGTTTTATTATTACTCCAACACAACAAAAACTTCTTTGAATTTATTCTGGAAATACTAGTATTGTTTTGTCACGGGTTTCCCTTACATGCAGGACTAGTAGGAGCTCGAACAACACAAAAAGATAATCTCAGTTTCACTGATCAACAATAGATTAGTCTTTGTGTTATTTAATTAAATTATTTATTAACGAAACGATGATTGCATAAATTAGCTTTGACTGTTTCTGTGTTATCATTTCAATTATATTTGCATAGTATTTGTTAGTTTACAATCTTTAAACATTCAAAAAGAAAACAAAAAAAACAAGATTTTTGTTCTTTCTTTATCTTGTTTAGAAACACTATTATGAACATTCATTTCGCAAGATTTTAAGTAAACCTTGCAAGTTGTATATAGACTGTTTATAATCATTTGTATATATCCATGTTTCTATTTGAACATTTGTAATGAGTACATAAATTGTTAGAATCATAGCTTTAGGTTAGTTTATTTCTTTTATTATTTTTAGGACTTAGTTGGATAACAGAGCCATTAAACCCATCGAGTAAGTTTATTCCAAATGGATTGGGTTAATTAGACAAACCCAATCTGGATCTAACCTTCCATTTGACGGTGTTTCACTTACTCCCGTCAACAATTTCTCCATATTGAATGAACATGAGTTTGATGTGGATCTACCATTTTAGTAGAACGGACATGGGTAGTGTATTATTCGTTAAAATTTTGTTTTATTGGTTCCATATCTGATTGATTATATGGCCTTGATGGTAAGTGAGGGTAATATTCTACTATAATGTTACCTAAGGAATCCAATTGGACAAGGAGTGGATTGAGGGGAACTTACAAAACAAGTTTTACAGAAAGGGTGGAATCCTCCTCAACCTTAACTAAGGCTCTTTTGACATTTGCTAACAAAGGAGTAGCAACACTCCCAATGTCTGAATTGTTCTCACCCTCTTCACAATAAGTATCTTCAGGTGAGTTAGTAGGTAAGGGTTTGTGGAATTATGGAGGAAAACCTTGCATCCTACATGATCTATGAAGACCTTTATTGGCCATAGTACCATTTTTTTAAGAAAAATTAAAGTAAACAAACAACACTCGCTAAAAAATTCAGAAGACCAACAAGCAAACAATGCCTTCTCCCAATGAACATACTAGTTGGTGATGTAATCCAACATTGCATGACCAAATTGATAAGGGGATATTATATGAGCAGTTGGATCAGTTACGCTAGCGACATGCTTAACAGAATTACACCTTCGTGCAAGATTCCTCATAGTTTTACCAGTGGGTTACCCTCCAAGGAGCTCAAGTGAGTTTGACCAACATTTTTTCCAGGTACAACAAAGACTTCCCTTCAACGTCACCTCGTGTAAGGACCCTAAATATTGTGGCTACTAAGGTGTTATCCACATTTTTGGTTATCGAGATGATGACATGATAATGACATGGTGATAGAAGATCAAACTCTTCATTAAGATCATTTTCATGAAGAAAGTTACACTTGTCATTTTCTCAAAATCACATTTTTGGAAATAGTACGCAGGCTACATATATACTATCCTGCGGAAATAC
>JASDQU010737869.1:104823-120162 GCA_032191745.1 Picea mariana
TTTGGCAATCAATGTCGATTGCCAAATTGAGCTAATCTAATATTCAATGTGAAAGTTTATAGTTCCAAAGGAGAATTCAAAATTCAAGCACTAGCTCGAATTCGAATAAAGGCTTTGAAATATTCAAAAGGTTTGAACCAAAGTCTAAGGAAATTTTTGAAGGAAATATAAGAGGTGATAAGAGGCTCCAATTTGGAAATCAGGCTCAATTTCCAAATTAGGGCACTGATCAAGTAATCAAAGGGAAAAAGGGGCTTGATTTCAAAAATCAATCCCATTTGTAAATATGGGGGGGGGGGGAAAGAAAAGTTCAAAAGGTAATTAAATAAGGGGTATGATTTGAAAATCAGAGGGCAAAAAAGTTTGAACAAAGAAAATTAAGGAAGAAAAAATTGAGAAACAAAAGAAACCAAAACTAAATGAGCAAGAAAGCTCAAGGAAGGAAATAAACCAAGTCAAAATCAAGTAAGGAAGTCATTAAAGTTCATCTAAATTGTAACGACTCCGTCGTTATGACAACAAAAGAGACAATACAACCGGTAATTTTTTTTTCTTTGCATTAGGAACTACACACCTACATTAATAGCTACATTAGTGACACATCATCCAATAATCATCAAGGCGCCATAACATTCTAGTAATCAACATAAGTAACTTAAAAATTCCAAGGCATAAGAATAAAACCATTCTGAATCAAGAACGTATCCACATCATTCTAAGGTTGTAAGTATAACCCGCCTTATCATCCATTGATCAATAATTAATCGTTGCGCAAAAATAAGCTTTGATTCAATCCAACAACATTGATAATTAAGGGCGCAAGGAAATCTAGTTATTAACCATCAACATGGACAATTTAAAGGCGTTAGAAAATATGTTAAATCAACATAAGGAAAACCTTCATAACGCGAGCAATCCTATGACTAAACCACCACTCCTTACACCAAGTTGTCATTCCGCACAAAAGGTCTAATGTATACCCAACATACATTATATTAAAAATCAGTGCGCGCAATGGTTCTAGTTATTCAACTATTCATTCTTCGACACTGAAGGGTCATTGCACAAGAGGCACTACCCATTATTCGTAGTGAAACTGCTTAAACTATTATACTAAACAATAATGTAGGTAAACAATTTCAACAACTTAGGGTTAAGCATTCTTTTAAAAGAAAAATACCAACTAAGGAGGGGATAAGGGTGGAATGCCCCAAGACCACATAGCATTAAAAATGTGATAAAATTTGAAAACCACTCTACTATTTGAAGCTCCAACACATTAAAGTCAACCATATAATCAACTTATCTTGTTATTAATTAAAGTCATCTTATTCATATGTAAGTATGGAACCCAACTAATTTTGGGCAAGGGGTTAACTTAATAAACAATCAACAATTTTAGCATCATGGGAAAATCGATCATTAGACAAAAACAAAGTGTACACGAGGATGATGATGAGAAAGACATGGATTACAAGCAAACTGAAATTAAGCATTCATCCTACCATACACTTGGCATAAACAACCATTAACACGGTGAAGAAGATCCCCAATCAATCAAGAACGATTAAAAGAAGGTTGGGCCCTTCTAGGGATCTAGAGAAATGGACATTTCCTAACATAAGTTAGAAGAAAAAAATTGTTCTTATACAAGGTGCAAATAACTGAAGTAGTGGGTTTTTGCAAGTTAATAAATCATAATCCTCCCCCTTTTAAGCGTTGTTACTCTCAAGAGACACGGGATAAAGGTTTTTATCTATGCGAGAAGGATTCCACAAGAGATCGCTCAAGGATCTGACAGGTGTACCCAGTTAATTAAAGAAAATTAAGGAATCACGCTCTCCGTCTGGGGCTACATGATCTAGTTATATAGTAAAATATATTTGCATCTAGCAGTCAACAAATGGAGAATGGTCAACAAATGGAAATTAAATGAACCTTGGTAGATGTTGCTTATTCCATCTATTTTTCTGATCTTTTCTACTTATTTTTTTAATGGTGAGTTGAGACTTCGGTCTTCCAGTGATAGTAGATGTTAACATACAGTAACTAACTCTTTTCCTTCACCTTCGATCTACAATCTAAATGGAACATTTCCAAAGACGGGATGACCAAAATGTTGACAGCGTTGAGGATATCAATCCCTTGATAAGCATGACATGGATTGTGATGAGGATGAGTTGTCATTGGTATAGTCAAGCCACCAATAAATGTTGTTGTATATTTGACACATGAAAAGAAGTTGAACATGCGTAGGTCTCCTTAAGAATCGACTGTTCTTAAGAGGAACTTCACTTCATTAAACTCTCCTTCTACATTACTAACAATTATCATCTGGGTTCTAAATCAAATCCTTAAATCAATTTATATACGATTTATTTTGATACACATCCTCAATGAAAAATTTGGAAAGGCTTGAAATGAAACCCTAGCGAATCCTTAGAGAAACCTTGTATGATCTGCTCCGA
Source organism: Picea mariana (assembly GCA_032191745.1). Classification (NCBI taxonomy): domain Eukaryota; kingdom Viridiplantae; phylum Streptophyta; class Pinopsida; order Pinales; family Pinaceae; genus Picea; species Picea mariana. The sequence goes on from JASDQU010737869.1 coordinate 107,292, forward strand.
CTGCAGACGAAACGGTTGCACGATTCATGACGATTCGACTAGACACCTCGCAGTTGACGGATTAGGATCAATCCAGAGGGGGGGGGGGGACCCCCCTCGTATAGGAACGTAGCAGTGAATGATAGAGATGGAACACGTGCCAAGAGGCCTTCCTTTGAGCCATTGCCGCACTTGAGAGAGAATCTCTTGGCCAAAGAGAATGTATTCAACAAAGCAATGGATATGGAGCCAAGAACGTCTCATCCAAAGGAATCTCGAGGATGGGAACCAGGAAAATGCATTCCCCAATTTGAAAAACCCCCAAGATACCTCATAAGCTCAAATAGGGTTGGGGAAAACACTCAGTTCATGAGGGAACACACCTTCATAGGCAAGTTCCTAGGTCTTTGGCCTTCAGAACAAGATCTTTTGAGATGGATCAAATATTGGTGGAACCCTAAAGGAGACTAAGAAGTTCATATAAGCTCCAAAGGGTTCTTCATGATCATCCTATTTGACAATGGGCCATACTTATACAACTCAGCATGGTTATTCCTTCAATTTTGGACAGACCGCTTCAGCCCAGAGAAGGAATATTTTACAATGGATACAGTATGGATCAGGCTTTATTCCTTGCCGCAGGAATTCTATCTAGAGGAAATACTAATGGGCATAGGAAACACCATGGGACGATATGTTAAATCCTCGAAAGCCACAAAGAAAATAAAATACACCTCTTATGCCTAGATCTGTGTCTACATGGATATCTCAAAATCTCTATCGGGATCAGTAACCCCAGAGTATCAAGATGAAGACTGGAACCAAACAATAGATTATGAGCATATTCGATTCTGCTGCAGGAAGTGTCACGAGCATGAACACCTCTTTTGGGACCGCCCCTTGAATGCCCAGATCCCCAAAAATGGAGAGGGAAAGAAAAAATATGGCTTCACCACAGTCACAGGTTGGAAACGACACCCGCACTGGAAGCAGAATCAAGACAACACTACAAAAATAACCACCAAGAACTCTTACGACATTCTTAACCAGCTATTGGGAGACGAAGAGGTTGGAGATCTGCACAAAATTGACAGCCAGGAGAAATAAAAAGCTAAAGACGCACACCAATCTGAAAACGGAAAAGAAGATCACCCAGGGGATAAGCTGGATGAAAGTGGGGATACTCTCATGCAGTTAGATGAACAATATCTAGCGGACATAGATCTCGAAAAACTGGAGGAAGCCCTCAACCAAAAGGATATGCACACAATTCTAGTGGAACAACTCAGAAAGGTTCACAGGATTTTCATAGACTCCATCGCAGGCTCCACCTCGCGACTAGGTATATCCTTAGATCCAGCCACTGAACCAAAACGCACCTCCTGGGAAAATAAAAGAAAGGGACGCAAATCATCCCAACAACTTATCAATGAAGTAGGGAAATTTATGCTCAACTCAGGCTAGGTCCAAAGGCTTACGGAGGGATACCTCCATCCACCTCCCAAATCATCATGATGAAGATTATAACTTGGAATATTAGAGGGATCAATGGAATATCCAAGCAGAGGACTCTTTGAGACTGCATACACGTTGAGAATTTGAATATTCTCAGAGAAGAAGTAGAGCTAATCTTTTGGCATTGTTGGAGAGGCTGCGACTCCCTTCACACCGATTCCAACGGAGCGACAGGTGGTATGGAAATCTTATGGAATCCCACAACATTCATCATAGACAAGTCCTTCCCCACTGTAGGCATGATCATGGCTCACTTCAAAGCCATAGGATCTACCAAAGAAGGTGAGATCACAAATTCTTACGGACCTCAGAGCACCCAAGACAAAGAGATCTTCTTGAAACAAATAACTACTATCAAATCACTATTAAGATCACCTAACTGGCTTCTAGGAGGCGAATTCAACATGATCCTAATGCTGGAGGAAAAGTCAGGGGGCACCAAACAGCTTGATCAAGATAGCGGTAAGTTTCGAGTCCTCATAGATCAACTAAATCTAGTGGATATAGAGATTAGGAATGGTATTTTTACTTGGTCCAACTACAGATTTGGACATCAACAGGTAGTTTTCCGGCTATATCGCTTCCTCATTTTAGAAGCTTTGATGTTGGAAGATCTTGCCATTGAGGCCAATATTCTACCGAAAATAGGCTCGGGCCACTAGCCCGTCTCGCTCTGTCTAGATGCAGGAGTGATGCCCAAACTCAAGTCCTTCAAATTTGACAAATTCTGTCTATCCCACCCTGACTTCCATCAGCTCTCAAATTACTATGGAAGCAAGCAGAAATAGAACATGGTACCTACATGTACAAATTCCAGCAGTGGCTCAAAAATTTCAAGGCGCAACTAAAATGCTGGAATAAAACTGCCTTTGGGAAAATCCTTCAAAGAATGCAAGAAATTTAGAAGTGATTGGAAACCCTACAAAAGACCTTCATATCAGGGGACAAAACTACAAACTTAATGAAGGAAGAAGAGGAGCTTGAGGTGGAATTGGAAGAAAGGAAGAAGCAAGAGGAAATACTCGGGCGACAGAAATCCAGGGTACAATGGCTCAAAGAGGGTGAAAAGAACACCAAATTATTTCATCGATCAATGGTGCATCATAGATACATCAACATAATAACTCAGTTGGAGGACTCGTAGGGTAATCCCATCAGGGAGCATAACAGAATTGCAGAGGAGCTAACCAATTACTACAAATACCTCCTAACAGAAACCAATAATGACAAAATGCCAAAGATCAACAAAATCACTAGAAACATACCCTCCCTAATCACTCAGGAACAGAATCAAGCCCTAAAAAGGCCCATCACTCAAGAGGAATTTGATCAAGCTGTCAAGGAAATGCCCCCAGGAAAAACTCCTGATCCATATGTCTTCACAACAGACTTCTTCCACTACTATTGGGTAATGATCAGAGAATAAGTCTGGCAGGTGTTGGAGGAATCAAGAACCTCAGGACAAGTCCTCTCAGCCTTTAATTCTACCTTCCTCATGCTCATCCCAAAGGAGGAGAGGGTCACGCACCCCAAATAGTATAGACCGATTTCTCTTTGTAATTCCATCTACAAAATCATCACAAAGGTCATAGCCATGTGTCTCAAACCGATTCTCCCTTTTATTATCTCCAAAGAGTAGGTGAGATATGTGGAAGGTAGGCAAATCATGGACAATGTTATCCTAGCACACAAGGTCATCCACTCGCTGAAATCGACAAAGACCCCATGTATGCTCATCAAACTTGACCTCTCTAAATCTTTTGACAGAATTAGTTGGTAGTATATACTCTCCCTCCTCAAAGCTTTTGTCTTCGAAAATCATTGGGTAGACTGGATCATGAGGCTCACTTATTCAACCTTCTTCTCTATCCTGGTCAATGGCATGCCCTCCCAACCCTTCTCTCCCCCCAGAGGAATCCATCAAGGGGGCCCCCTCTCCCCTTCCTCTTTGTCATAATGACAGAAGGACCGGGCCACTACCTTAAATATTTTGTTTTAGAAGGCTCCCTTAAAGAAATTCCTTTGCACAATATTCATCCAACCCCCTCTCACAACTAGTTTTTCGATGATACCCTCCTGCTGAACACCCTGACTGCCCGGGAATCCATTAAACTCAATTATATCCTCACTGATTTTGCTGATGCTTCAGGTATGGCCTTGAATCTGAAAAAATCCAAGCTATACTTCTTCAATACCTCGGTGGCTATCCAAAACCATATCTCCCACCTTCTGGGTATCCACAAGAGCTCCCTTCGTTCCAACTATCTAGGCATTCTTCTCACATGAGCAACCACACGTAACATCTCCTGGGACAACTTGCTACTATCCATCTCTAATAGACTCAACAACTGGACCTTCAAACCTCTTAATATTGCATCTAGGCTGGTGCTCCTAAATTCCGTTCTTCAAGCCTTGTTAACCTACCTCTTCATCACCTTAGCATCCCCACAGTCTGTCATCCGAGCCATTAGGAAAATTCAACACAACTTCTTATGGCACGAGCATCACCCAAATAAGAAGTGGGCTCTGGTAGGTTGGGATAATATATGCAAACCTAAAGATTTGGGGGGACTAGGGCTCAGGGACCCAGGGAAACTAAATCAAGTCATGGGGGTAAAACTATGGTGGCGATGGCTCAAGCACCCCACACAACTCTGGGAAAAAATCTAGAAAAATAAATATGCTCCCTCCACAAGAGAAGAGAAACTAATCAGATTCAACGATCATATCCAAGGATCCAATATATGGAACACGGCTTGGAGCAACATACAACTAATTTAGAAGCATGCTTTCTAGGAGATCAGAGATGGGGAACACACACTATTCTAGCAAGATTCTTGGCAACAACAACCACCTTTAGCCACTCTTGAAGAACCTACCCCCCTAAGTCAATCACTGCAACCTGAAAACTTCAAGTGGGTAAAGGATCTTTGGAGAACAATTAACAAGTACTGACCATGGAGCACTTGGAAGAATGAACCACATGAACTTCACCTCCCAATGGAGATGGACCTATAGGCATGGCAAGCATGTGCTAATAAAAAAAAAATCTCCATCGGGGAAGGTCATGACATTCTCAGATGGGGGAACTCCACAACTGGCAACTTTTCGATCAAAGAAGCCTACTACTTACAGAGGAACTATCAGGAACAAGCCAATGAGAGCATTTGGGGTAAGATCTAGAACTCAAAACTTTGGCCTAAGGTGTCGATCTTCCTATGGCTCATAGTCCAAAACCGCATCCTCACTTGGGACAATCTCAGAAAATGAGCTTTCATAGGCCCCTCCATCTTCTCCTTCTATCAACAACAGGAAGAAACGATAGAGCATCTTTTCAACCAATGCCACTACAGTGAGACAATTTGGGACTTGGGGACTCAATTAATGTGTCACTCCAACAGAAATAGGGCCAACATCATCAACACTATGGATAATTGGGACTCGATCTCCTATCAAAACCCAATCCTGGATCGCATTTGGCAGCTCCTACTGGGATTCATCTTATGGAAAATCTAGAAGGACAAAAACAAAAGGATCTTTCGATTGAATTCTCCCCCCCCCACCTCAACGTGGGAAATAATCATGAACTGATTTGGGAAACAATTAAGAGTGGTCACTAGTCCCAAGAGGACCTAAAGTGCAGCATGGGAGAAAGGCATATCCTTCAAACCTGGAAACTCAACCTTGCTGACACAATATAGAGCCCTGTTGCCAACCGATCAACTAGCATCCCAAGCACCTAATCCCCCCCACCAATAGGTTTAATCAAACTAAACTTTGATGGCGTGTCAAAAGGGAATCCGAGCTTGACAGGCTTTGGGGCAGTCCTCAGAAACTCAGATGGAGAAATTCTACACTATGCAACAGGCTTTCTCGATTTCAACACAAACAATGTTGCTGAGCTCTGGAGCCTCCTTAGAGGGATTAAGACAACAACATACCACCAACTAAACAAGATCATAGTGGAGGGGGATTCCCAGATCATCATTCAACTCATAACCAAAATTATTCACGGGACTCACCCCCTAGATGTCTCCCCTAGTTGGAGACTTTCAGGACTTCTGGAATAGTTTGGATCCCTCTTACAACCCAACATCACCATCATCCCCTCACATGTGAAAAGGAAGGCAAACAAAGTAGCTTATTGTCTAGAAAATGAAGGGGTGGATTCTACAACGAACCTAATTCAATGGAATGCACAAACCTCTCCTTCTTTGAGCTCTCAGACTAGTGCTTGGACCTGGCTAGGAGAGATTATCCAACACCGGATGGGGTGCCACGAAGCACAGGGAGGCCACGTAGCACAACTAGGACCTCATCCATTAATATGGCAGGTCAGCTCCCCTCCCCTCACCATTAAATGGGAGAATGTCATAATTGTCCGTCAAGCAGTGAAGGACTACTCCCTCGCATGATAAAAGTGATGGTCATGAAACACAATGGATGGGGGACGTCTGAGGCAATAGTAATGTATAACCTCTACGTTATTATCCAACAAAGAGGAGAATGGAGCCATTTCACCCTGGCATTCCACCAGCCCAGAAGCTCTGCGTGTTGGTGCAGCTACTAGAGGGCTTCCAACACTCTCACATTTCTCATTGGCACCCTCCCTTGCTCCTCCATGCTGAGGGAAAGAGGCAGGCCACACCGTGGCCCTTCTGGCAAAAATTTGTCACTAGACAGAGGAGGAGGCAATAACTAGAGTGAGCCTTATCCATAGCCCACACTCAGCGCAGGGAGAAGGAAAGGACACCACCGATGGCGTATGTGGAGGAGGTGATTCCAGAGGAACCAATCCAGTTCCCTCTGGAATCCTTCCTCTTCACTGTTCCAGACAATTGGCAGCCCCCCAGCCAATTTCCAGTAAGCACTAGTGCACCAGACATAGACCGGCTCATGAGGGAGGCAAGGGATGAATACACTTGCATAATTGAGGAGGAATTCCTTGAGGAGTTCCTCCCCCTTGACCCTGAGGATGCCACGCATTTCAAAACTTCAATTGAATTCAAAATTTCAGGTGAGGTAGAGATAGTGGAGGAGCACGGGACGAAGGAGAGGCTCGGGATGGAAAAGGACAAGGAAGGGGCACATGAGGATTCAGGTGAGGCAACAACAGTTAGTGGTTTGGAGGTGGAGGGTGGCCCAGTCTTGGTGCCACCACCTATTATTACAATCTCAAATCTCTGCCAAGAATCACCGCCATTCTTCTACTTGGAGCAACTTGTGCTCGTGTTCGAGCTTAGAAGCCAGATGGTGAATCAAATTCACTGTGACATCCTCATGCATCAGTGTATTTATATGTTGTACGAGGCATACTCAAATTCACCAACAGACCATTTGTGCTCCAGTCTCAGAATGTCCCTCTCAGTGGCGACCCCAGTGACGCAACCTCCGATGCAAATGGGTAACTCTGTGGCTTGGATTTTAGTTCGGCTCCTTGTGTTGCTACAACGCAGTTTCAATTTCATGTTTAGGTCCTTGTTTAATTTTCAGTTTAATTTACAGTTTAGACTTCATGGATGCTCTGAACAGTGGTGCACAGACTCAAGAAAGCCACCTGCCCTGGTTTCCGTTTGGCAGGGCAGATGGCAGACTACCAATTTTGACAATGACATCACAGTCTGCCATCTATCCTGGTTTCCGCTAATTCGGCGGAACAGTTGGAAGACTGTTGTCATATGCTTTTTTGTATTGATAAAGTTTTAATAGGATTTCCCCCCTCTTTTTCTTTACAAAAAAAATTATGCGATTTATTTTATGTGTATATATTGTACGATTAATTATATTTAATTTGATTATGCCACTTTTAATAAATTTGAACGTTGTTCTTTTATAAAAATGGCTTGAGTAAATACAAATCACTCTTTTAAATATCTATAACTTACCAATTGATTATTTAGTTAATTCCTTAAATCATCCCTATCTTAGATTCAATGGAAGTTGATTGTAAATTAAAATATTAGGTCTAAGCATAGACATTTATATCATGTTTATTAAATTTTAAAATCCTGACAGGAAGATTTAAAAAATCGGCACTGCTGTGTAGGCAACCATGCGGTGATAGCACGTTGGGCAGATTTAGGTGCCAACTCAGAGCGATTCGTCAAGACAAAGTCGGAGAGGCACATGCAACAATAAATCTGTCAGATGACCTTCCAACGTGCAAAGACTTCAGGTGATAAATCGTAGTCTCGATCGACCACGCAGAGGAGTTTTTTCTATGTTTTTCTGGCAAATCCACCATGCAAGGTAAGGAAAGGAATCACAACCTATGGGAAAATGCCAAGAGTGAATGAAATATAGGACATTAATAGATCTATGCTAACAGGCACAACTAAGGAATCACGCTCTCCAAGAACATGCCATCGAATAAGTCCAACATTTATTCTCAAGCAGGGAGTGAGTCAAGACCCAAGAAGCCATAGCATCTCTTCCTTTCACCTTGTCTCGAGGGTGCACAGTCTGTGGCGATAGTTGAACAGACTCATATTTAGATACTTCACCTAAAGAAGAGGTTAAAAGGGCCAGACCCAAAAGGTGTAAGAAGAGAAGGGACCCAGAGCCAGAAGAACAAGGAACTATACAGTCGGTGTTGTGTAACAACCAAGGACAGAGATATAACTCAACACAAGGAATTTTGACTCAGGCCAGGGTTCGTATCTTCTCCTAGCCGATACATTCTATCTCAATCAATCTCCAGCAAAACACCATAGCCAGGCATATAAAGAATTAAATCTCATCCTCGTCAATCGTCAACAGAGATACCCATGCCAACATATATATGAAAAATTTAAATCGTATAACCATCAATCCAACATATAAAAATATTTATAATCTTTAACCATCGATCTTCAACAAAAATACAATGTCCAAGCATAATTAAAAATGTAATCTTATAACCATCAATCCAACATATATAAAAAGGAATTAAATCTTCTAACCATCAATCCAGCATATATATAAAAAATAAATTATATTCTTATAACCATCGATCTTCAGCAGAAATACCATGTCCAAGCATAATTGAAAAATTAATCTTATAACCATCAATCCAACATAAAGAAAAAGGAATTAAATCTTCTAACCATCAATCCAAAATATATATAAAAGAAATGATATTCTTATAACCATCGATATTCAGCAGAAATACCATGTCCAAGCATAATTAAAAATTTAATCTTATAACCATCAATCCAACATATATAAAAAGGAATTAAATCTTCTAACCAACAATCCAACATATATAAAAAGAAATTAAATCTTCTAGCCATCAATCCATCATATATATAAAATAAATTATATTCTTATAACCATCGATCTTCAGCAGAAATGCCATGACCTAAGGCGAGGATTCGATAATGTTCCCCTACACTTGTGCTCCATCCCACCCTCCGCTTGCTAACCGTGAAGACCTCACCAGTACCTCCTAGCCAACGCTAGGGGTACTCTTCTCCCCCCTTAGCCCCACGAGCCACAAAGGGGCCATGCGCATGACTAGAGGAAGTTAGCTCCCAGCTCGCCTCGCAAGGTCGAACTACCACTCTCTATCCGAGCTGGGTATCCCAACTCCCACAAGAAAAATCAATCAAGAGAAAAATATGACAGCATAACCTTACACATACCAGTCGTCCCCATTCTCTTCCTCTGCCATTTCTTTTATAGACTTATCTTAGTGACTAGTTGCCAAAATGCACCTTTAATTCTTTTTATTAAAATTTTAAAAGGAATATTCCCCCCGTACACTTGTCACCCGATCCCTTAGCTACACTAGAAATTCATTTAATTAATTAAATTAATTTTCCAATTTCCCTCACCCACCTAAAAGTGTTCCTAAAAACACTCCTCGATGTCCCTTTATTCCCACACATTCCATTAATGACTGGCGCATTTCTTAAAGCTTAGTTGAGTTCAAATTATGAAAGTTCTCTACACTGGATTCCCTTCTATGTTCCACATTCCTTTTGTATTTAAGTTTCCCCTTTTTGGTCTAAGTTCTAAATTAGCAAGTTTTGCACATGCCATTAAATTTTTGGATAAATTATTTCTCCTTTAATTTTTAAATTTGATTTTTTTCTTCATCCCCCTTTTATAAATTGATTAATTAGTGTTAGTCCTTATACCCCCAAATAGACCTATGCTCTAATTTCATTTAGGCTTAGCAAATGGTTTTTAAGGGAAAATTTATAATTATTAAACTTTACTCATACAATATTTATTTTAAGGCTAACCAAGTCAAAATGAGATATTGTTTTCTAGGTACCTGGGTTCATTGAATCACCAATGTTAAAACCTCGATGTGCCCTTCAAGACGCACTACGTGCTCCAAGGGTGCCACTCTCCTTTTGACTGATTTTGGTGGACATCCAGCCCTTGGAGTCAATACTCCATCAGGCAACCTTGTGGGAGACTAAGGGCCTCTAAGGAATAAGGACCCTTCCTTATTGCGTGCCCCTTAGAATATTCGTGAGAGACTATCTTAGTCTACCATGACGACATCGTGGTTCTCTCGAACTAGGTAATCGTTAACCTACAGTTCGAGCCACGACGGGAGTGCTAGTAGGCTGTGGCAGGGATACTGCCACACCTCTCCATCAATATCTATCTAGAGCACTGCACACTCAGGAGAAACCAATCAATATCACTTGTCGACACATATATAATCAAATAACATATCATCATATCCACAACATCATCATAATCCATAAGCGAAACAATCAATCATGTAATGGACTAGATCACTTGCATGCAAGTTTCCTCAAAAAATAAGTCAAATCAAGTGTGTGCAAGAGAGGGATGTTACATACACCCCATCTTGTTTTAAACTTCATCCCAAAGTTTCATCGTATACAAGTGCAGAGAAAAAAAATATATGACAATATCTAAATGTCTATCTATCAACTAAAATGGAAACCGCTGACGCATATCATATGTGTACTCTGAGGTAGCCAAGTGTGGACTATAATCATCCCACTGGTCCTTGACCTGATCGAAAGTTCGACATCATAGTTGTCGAATGCGGTGGTCCAAAATGTGGATTGGCTCCGCCATGAGTGCACCCTCACCCAACATCCGCCAAGAACTCAATTCAATCACATGCGTAGGATCACTGACCTAAATTTTCACACAGACACAAGATAAACATCGTGCATATGCCTCAAAGAATGAGGCACGACTAGCCGTTAGGCCCTTCACAATTATGGTCACACGATGCGCATCGACAAAACCCTTCTATCGATCTTGCGCTTCTTCCATCCCTTTTTCGTATCATTTGTAATTGTTCTTTCAATTCTTGGGTCTCTTCTGGTCCTACCAGGACCCTATCCTCGAGTCGATCCCAACTCAAAGGCATCCGACATGGTCGCCCATAAACAAAATCAATGGTGCCATATTAACGGTACTTTGATGGCTGTTGTTGCACACAACTCGGCCAACGACAAGAACTATTCCCAACATTTTTGTTGGTCCAACACACACATACGCAACACAACCTTCCCAATTTTGTTCCTTTAGTCAACCTATCTGTCTTAGGGACATGCTGTACTAAAGTTCAGTGGTGTTCCCAAGGCCTCTTGGGAAACTCGCATAATCATCTTGCAAACAACGATCCCCTGATCATATATGATTCTCTTGGTATGTCCAACAGTCTCAATATTTTGTTGATATAAACTCTATCTACACCTAGCATCTGATACGTCATATACATAGGGATAAAATGTGCACTCTTTGTCAGAGTGTCTATTACCACAAAATCTAGTTGTTCCTCCTTGCCGTTAACAACAATTTCCCCAATGAATTTCATAGAAATGACCTCCCATTTCGATTCCAGAATAACATGTGGCCATAGCAATCCTGTCGGATGTCTATGTTCATCCTTCAACTGCCGACCTTCTAGACATCTTGCCACATAGTTGACGATGTCCTCCTTTATCCCTTCCAGAAGAATAAGGGATAAAAGTCATCTCTCCTCTTCGTGACTTCGGGAGGAGCTGTGCACACTGCTCTATGAGATTCATTTAAGATTCAACTTCTCAAACCGTCACTAGGAGACACGTAATGTGGTTTTTTTCCCTCATTAATTAGTCATTTTTGACAGTAAATCCCTCAAATTTTGGTACTAACCTGGTGTTTTATCTGATAAATTCCTTAACCTCTTGATTCTAGTCATTGTCGTGTTGTAGTTATAATCCTTTCACGTAGATTTGTCTTAAGGAGGTATCACCGACAATATGCGTGGTCTCCGACTCAACGTATCCTCCACTCTGTTAACAGTTCCCTTTATGTAGGTAATCTTGAAATCACATACTCGCTAAGAATTTTTGACCAACGCCATTTTTCATTCTTTCAAGTCGCCTTGCATAAAAAGTGTTGTAAACCACAGTGGTCCATTTTTAGTTCAAAGTTTCGTCCAATCAGGTAGTGTCTACACACTCTCAGGGCATACACAAAGGCTAATAACTCCAAATCATGCGTCACATAATTCTCCTCATGCCTTCTTAGCTTCCTTGAGGTGTAAGCGATCACTCAACCGTCTTGCATCAAGACTTTGCCTAAGCCTTCATTGGATGCATCAATGCACACCAAGAATTTGTTAGGGTCCTAACCCACACATAGGTAGAACAATATATTCGGATGTAATAAAGGTCAATATTAATAAGGCCTTGCGATAAAATAGAATAAGTCGAATGTAAGAAGACCTAATAGAAGCTCCCGCTTCTAGAAGGATATTCCTCAAGATGCTTCTTTTGATAGACATATTTAATATAAATAGGAGTCGAGGGTATGAGAACCCTAGCTTGGAGATTATTGTAATAGAGTTTTACTCAACTAGAGGTTTCCCCCTCAAAGAGGCCCGTGAACATTGCTCTCAGAATCAAAGTGCTATTTCTGTTGTTATTCTTATATCATTTCAGTGTTCTTGTGGTGATTATTCTGGTTATATTGCTGTTATTCTGCCATTTCTAGCATTTTATTTATGTTCTGCATACTTTTTATATTTGGTATATTACAAGTGGTATCAAAGCACTTTCCTTGGCAAAAATTGTGGGTAAATTTTTTTTCAGGGTAGAGACGTATTCCGACGTCTTTAAGCCACAGAGATCTGTCATTACATGCATAAACCCGCGGTTGAGGAATTCATACACGTAGGAAATACAAGTGGTTCTTAAGTGCACAACTGTTGGCCACCCTTGTAACCCCTGTTAGTACCCCTTCGAGTGGTAGCGCATCGGACAACACCTGTGTACGGATCAACCTAGATTTCTTGAAGCCCTCTTTAGATAAACTGATCGACTGCCTGACTGCTATAGTGCCACCGAGAACAACACTTGGGAAGATACTCTCTAGTACCTAGGTAGTCGGGTAGTATGACTAAGGGTAC
>JASDQU010737869.1:125336-143875 GCA_032191745.1 Picea mariana
CTCTTCACCCTTATCACTTTCATCCATATCATTTTTCAGAAAAAGTTTTGACCCCGCCCGCCCCTTTTCAGTTCCCCCATCCTCATGGCCCATACCCGTAGCCAATACTTGGAAGCTTGCTTCAACATCTTGCAATCTGGTCTCATCAAGACCCAACAAGAAGTGAAACAACTCAGTGCCAATGTTGTTGCCATCAATACAATCATGCCGTCCTCAATGGAGGAAATCAAACAAGACCTCACCACCCAGCTTGAATCAGTCTTTTCAGCACTCTGCACCAAACTACATATCCCTACAGATAACCCTTCCTCTTCCTCACCTCCACATACTCAAGGTGACCATTCCTCTCATTCCCATAACTTTCAGAACCATCACTTTCAACGTGACCTACACCTTTCGCGGGTGGATGTGACCAAATTTGATGGCTCAGACCCCACTAGTTGGGTAACCCAAATGGAACATTATTTCTCTTAATACAACATTACAGATGACTTGGCCAAACTCCGGTATGGTTTTCTCCATCTAGATCAAGATCGTTGACAATGGTGACAATGGAGAAAAACTTCTTGTCAAGGGTATATTGCTTGGACACACTTTGTGGCGGAGCTTTATGAACGCTTTGACATTGACACCAACCATTTGGGCCGTTTGACAAAGTTGAAATGATCAGGAACAATGGAGTACTTTATAGCTGCCTTTGAGCACCTGGATTTTCGGACAGAGGGCATGTCTGATGCCTTTTTCCGAGAATGTTTTATTAGTGGCCTCAAGGATGAGATTCAGGCCCATTTCCTCATGGCTCGGCCTCAGAGTTGGGTGGAGGCTACTAAAAGAGTTAAAGAAGCACAAAAGGTTGTATATTCTCAAAACCAGAAACCCTAATTTATCCCTCTCCCTAAACCAGTAAATCCCACTACTCCCTCCGTTCCACTAAAGATCCAAAAATTGACCAAGGCTGAAATGGCGGAATGCCAACTTAAAGGCCTTTGTTATAATTGTGATGAAAAATATTTCCTGGGCCACAAGTGTAAGGAACAAAATCTATTTATGGCCATCTCTGAGAATATTTCGGAAGAGGATATTGAAACTCCCCTTGTGTCTGAGTCACCTGAAACCCTCGACATAACCCCTCCCCCAGACCCTCCCGAAGTAGAACTGGTCGTTTCCCTCAATTCTCTCACTGGCTTCTCCGTTCCCCAAACCCTCAAGCTAATCGGTTACATCAAGCATCAGAAGGTCATCATTCTGGTTGATAGTGGAAGCACCCATAATTTTATTCATCACCACATTGCCCAAGAAACTCATTGCTACATCCATGCCATCAATAATTTCCAAATCATGATTGCCAATGGTGGCTCCATGAAATGTGGAGGGCATTGTGAAAATGTGCATCTCCAAATTGGTGACTACCACCTGAAATCTCATATGTTTGCTATAGACATGGGTGGGTGTGACATTGTGTTGGGTGCAGACTGGCTAAGGACTTTGGGTCCCATTCTCATTGATTTTAAGGAATTAACCATGCAATTTGACCAGGAGGGCCACCAATATAAGTTCCAAGGCATCATCACTGGTTCACCTAAGATCATTAGTTCCCATCGCATGGAAAAGCTGCTCAAAAAAGGTCATTCTGGTGTTATTGCTCAACTCCATGCCATACAAGCAACATAAACACCCTCGGTGCCGCAATACCTCCAAGCCATCCTTTCTAAACATCAAATGGTCTTTTCCACTCCCTAGGGACTCCCTCCTTCATGTGGTGTTCATGATCATTCCATTCCCCTTGTACCCAGAAGCCTTCCTCTCAATATCCATTCGTATCATCACCCCTTTTCCCAATAAAATGAAATTGAGAAAATGGTACGGGAACTCCTTAATGCAAGCGTTATTTGCCCTAGTACGAGCCCCTAATCTTCTCCTGTGGTCATGGTCCTGAAGAAACAAGGTTCTTGGTGAATGTGTCCTGACTTCCGTGCCCTCAAAAAACTTACCATTAAAGACAAATTTCCCATTCTTGTCATTGATGACCTCCTGGATGAACTGAGTGGCGCCCAATTATTTACTAAACTTGATCTTCGTTCGGGCTACCACTAGATACGTATGGAAGAGGCATACATTCCCAAGACTGCCTTTAGAACTCATGAGGGCCACTGTGAGTTTTTGGTCATGCCCTTTGGCTTGTGTCATGCCCCCTCCACCTTCCAAAGCCTCATGAATCATGTCTTCCATCCTTTTCTACATCATTTTTTCCTAGTTTTCTTTGATGATATCCTCATCTATAGAAATACCTAGACATAACATCTTGCTCATGTGGATCAAGTTCTCCATTTACTCTCTCAGCACCAAATTTTTCTGAAACGATCTAAATGTGCTTTTGGTGCCTCAGAAGTAGAGTACCTGGGTCATATGGTTGGCAAGGATGGTGTCAGGGTGGATCCAAAAAAGATTGAAGCTATGCAAGACTAGCCTCACCCAAAGACTCTCAAAAGATTGCAGGGATTTCTGGTCTTAACAGGTTATTATTTCAAGTCTGTTAAGAATTACAGAAAGATTACAACACCTCTCACTGCTCTCCTAAAAAATAACTCTTTCACTTGGACTCCAGCTGCTGCTCAAGCTTTTCAAACCTTGAAGATGGACATGTGCACTACTCCAGTCTTGGCCCTTCCTGATTTCACAAAGACCTTTGTCTTGGAATGTGATGCTTCAGGGAAAGGAATTGGTGTTGTCCTTATGAAAGAGGGTCGGCCTTTGGCCTTTACCAGCAAGCAACTATTTGAAAGAAATATGGGAAAATCTATCTATGAAAAGTAAATGTTGGCTATTCTGCATGCCATTTCTTTGTGTCACCCTTATTTATTGGGGAAATGATTCCAAATTAAGACAGACCATCAAAGCCTCAAGTATTTTATGGAACAATGCATTTCCTCCCCGGAGCAACAAAAATGGGTAACTAAGCTATTTGACTATGATTATGAGATCATTTACAAGAAAGGCAAAGAAAATGTGGTTGAAAATGCACTTTCCCACAAATATGAATATGAAGGATACCTTTTTTCTCTTTCCTTCATTATACCAGATTAGCTCCAAGCCGTTCGCCAGGAATGGCTACAAGATGCCAAAAGTTCGCAGTTGATCCAATAATTGTAGTCCAGTGCTCCAACTTCCCCCAGGGTAATCTTGGCTCCGTGATGAACTTCGATACAAAGGTCATTTGTATTTAAGTAAACAATCAAAGCTTAAATCCACGGTACTTTCTGAGCTTCATGCTACACCAACAACAGGGCACTCCGGGTTCACCAAAACCTATGACAGGGTCAAACGTTCTTTTTTCTGGGATGGTATGAAACAGGACATTCGTAATTTTGTCGCTAAATGTGATGTGTGTCAATGCAACAAGGGAGAAACAGTCAAATCTTCGGGCACACTACAACTGATCTCAATTCCACTTGCTATTTGGAAGGACATCTCTATGGATTTTATTACAGGCTTACCCAAATCGGGAAATAAATCAGTGATCATGGTGGTTGTTGATCGCCTTTCCAAGTATGCTCATTTCTGCGCTCTTCAACACCCATTTACATCATCCACGGTGACTCAAATTTTCATGGATTAGGTCTTCAAGCTTCATGGCATGCCACACTCTATTGTTTTTGATCGCGACCCAACTTTCACAAAGAATTTTTGGCAAGACTGTTCAAGCTACAAGGCACCCAATTGCATCTCAGTACAACTTATCATCCTCAGACTGATGGTCAAACAGAAGTTGTCAACAATTGTTTGGAAACATATTTGAGGTTTTTTTCCTCGGAAAAGAAAAATCAGTGGGATCAATGGTTACCCCTAGCTGAATGGTGGTACAACACTTCATACCATACAGCTACACGCATGACTCCTTTTGAAGCGATATATGGACAGAATCCACCTTCAGTTCTCTCATACTTACCTGGTGTCTCGAAGGTCCAGGCGGTTGACCAAACACTTACAGTTCGAGAGGCTATTCTCCGTACCCTGAAAGAGAATTTGGTCATGGCACATAATCGCATGAAGAAACAAGAAGATCAAGGTCGCTCTGAACGCCAATTTTAAGAAGGGGATCAGGTGTTTCTTTGCCTACAACCTTACAAGCAAAATTACCTCAAGGCCGAGCATTGTCAGAACCTAGCACCCAAATTTTATGGTCCTTATACAGTTCTCAAGCGTGTGGGACAGGTGGCCTATCAGTTATCTTTGCCTAGTCATTTGAAGCTACATCCTATTTTTCATGTTTCATGCTTAAAGAAGGTGATCAGAACTAAGTGCCAAATTCAAACCAACCTTCTCGAGTTAGCCGAAGAAGGATCCATTTGGCTACAACCACAAGCAGTTTTTGACCAGCGTGAGCATCACCTACGTCAGAGAACCATCAAGGAAGTGTTAATCTAGTGTAAAGATACAACTCCAATAGATGCCACTTGGGAACCAACTACCATTCTGCAACAATTTCCACATCTCAAGCCTTGAGGACAAGGTTGTTTTTAAGGGGGAGGACATGTTAGGGTCCTAACCTGCACATAGGTAGAAAAAAATATTTGGATGTAATAAAGGTCAATATTAATAAGGCCTTGCGAGAAAATAGAATAAGTCGAATGTAAGAATACCTAATAGAAGCTTCTGCTTCTAGAAGGATCTTCCTCTAGATGCTTCTTTTGATAGACATATTTAGTATAAATAGGATTTGAGGGTATGAGAACCCTAGATTGGATATTATTGTAATAGAGTTCTTCTTGACTAGAGGTTGCCCCCTCAAAGAGGCCCGTGAATATTTCTCTCAGAATCAAAGTGCTATTTCTTTTGTTATTCTTATATCATTTTAGTGTTCTTGTGGTGATTATTCTGGTTATATTGTTGTTATTATGCCATTTCTAGCATTTTATTTATGTTATGCATACTTTTTATATCTGGTATATTACAGAAGTCTACGTCCATGTTAGGGACTTTTAGTATCGGCTTTGTCATCAACATCTCCTTGATCCTTAGAAATGCTTCAGCCTTCTGTGTATTTCTCGGTCCACACAAACTTCTTGTTCTCCTTTTGCAATTCCGTAATTGGATTGCTATCTTCGAAAAACCCTCAACAAACTGTTAATAATATCCTACTAACCCCTGAAGCTACACTTCTGGGACATTTGTCAGTGCAAGCCATTCCATGATAGGCTCTACCTTCGCTGGATCCACAGTGGTACCTTCGTCGGAGATGACATGCCCAAAAAAGAGCATTTCGACAGTTTCCCAAATAATTTGTTATCTTGTAGACACTGTAGTACCAGGCACAAAATTTCATTCTAGTGTTCCCCGTCTGAGATTATATCAAAATATCTCAATGATTAATTGAAAAAACTTGTCCAAGTATTCACGGAACACCCCATTCATCAAGGTCATGAATACCCCAGGGGCATTTGTTAGTCAAAACGGTAACTCGTAGTGTCCCAATCTTGTCTTAAACACGGTCTTAGGAACGTCTCCCTCCTTGATCCATAACTGGTGATACCCTGATCTCAAGTTGATCCTTGAAAACACTGTTGCACCCTTCATCTAATCAACATATATTCTATCCTTGGCATCGGATATTGGTTCTTCATCGTTTCCTTGTTCAATTGTTGGTAGTCAATGCAGAGTCTCCACGACCCATCTTTCTTCTGTATGAAAATAACAAGCACACCCCATGATGACACACTTGGATGTATAAGTACTAAGTCCAACAACTCTTCAGTTGCATTTTCAAATCCTGTAACTTAGGGATCGACATGATAAGGTGTTCTTGCTAACGGTTCGGTTCCATGTTTCGAGTCGACAGTAAATTACATCTTGGATTCGGTGACAAACCTGGAAACTCTTCTGGGAACCGCAAACTCTCGTACTACCGAAAGGTCTTTTAATCCATTCGCTAAGCCCTTTTTGTTTAGCGTTAGGATTGCATAGAGCTTACATCCTTTGCACATATTCATCCGTATCCTTAGGGAAGATATGAAACTCAGGGATACTCCCTATTTTCTTCCTACAATCACTCTTCTCCTTCCCTCATCGTCGGTTCAACTCAATTGCTTGCCTCACTGTTGAGAATCACATCATGCGATTCCAACCAGTCCATACAGATCACGACGTCATAAGATATTAAGATTGTGATGTAGGTAAGAATTTGTTACACTATTCCCTAGGTTGAAGCGACAGTTCATACCCCTTCCTCCAACCATTTGGTTGGCACCCAACGCCACTTCAACAAATATAAACTCATGATTTCCAATTCCCTTACCTAATCCCATCAACACGGTACTAGAAATAGAGCTCTCTATAGCACCGTGATCTAACAAATACTAAAAGTTTGGTTGGCGATTGTACCTGATGCCTTGAGCATAGTGGACTAGTGCTCGGCCTGGCGTTTATTCACCACGATCATGAATCCTATGGTTCTTTCCCATCTTCACAATGATATTGTTCCATGTTGACTCGTCCACTCTAGCCCTCTCAACTGGACAACTACACTGGTAATGTGGCTCTCCACATGTCCAACATCCTATCTTCGGTTTAGTACTCCTGGTCCCTGAGGTATTAGCTGTTGGCCCACCAGCATGAACCCTTAGTTTGTTTCACTGAACCATCCCAACCCCAGCCGTTGCTGAAGCGGTGGTCCCCTGTAGGGGGTTCTCTACTGAGGAACCCGTCATCGTGGTTCCGTGAATCAAGGGTTCTATAGACGTATCTTGATACCAAGATGTATTATTGGGTTGGTGACTGATGTTGTTGTGCACCAGATGTCATCATTCGAGACAACCTTGAAGGAGTCTTTCCATGACTCCCACGATCAATTCTTCTTCATCTAAGAGGCCTACTGGACTGCATCATGCAACTTCTGAGGAATTTAAACACTCTCCTTCACATGAAAGCTGGATTCAAGGCCGAACATGGACTTGTTGACCTTCAGCTTCTCCGCATTTAGATGCGGGGCATACCGAAGTAGCTCCGTAAATATAGTTTCATAATTCAGCACAGTACGACCACCCTATCGTAAGGTGCTGAACTCATCGAGTCGATGCTCAATGAATTCCTCTGACACTTACTTCTCCTGGAACCGTACCTCAAACCATTCCCATAACATAGCTTCAACGACCTTGTTTAGCTAAGGGAGGAGCGTCTACCACCATAGAATAGCGCTCCCCTATCTTAAGACCGTCGTGTGGACCTTCGTGCTGGAGGTTGAAATCTTGAAGTGTGAATCACATCGCCTTTCTCTCCAGCCATGCCTCAATGGCTTAGCAGTCTCTGGCACTTGTGGACTCAGGAACTTAACCCTCTTGATTTTTCCGTGAAATATACCAGGGCTGGCTAGGGCGTGTTGTGGACTCTCAGGGTTATAGGCGCCCTAGGCTCATCTTAGTATAGAATATTAGTCAAGGCCTCTGACATTCCCTGGAAGGACCTTGTCAGACCATCCACATCACTTACAAAAATCAACTTCCACCCAAGGACTTGTTCCTCCCCCTTGGGGTTAGACTCCTAGTGCATGGGCACTTCTGGAGGTGTTGCACCTCCTTCCCCAACACCATGCTCTCTCTGTGGCGTCCTCTAATCATTATTACCACCAGGACAGGTTAAAATTTTAATTAGCGCTAAGTTATTAATCAAAGGTTTAAATCAGTAGAAGGTGTGACTATCCACAGTCGCAGGGTTGAACCCGCTCTGATACCATATGTAACGGCCCCGCCGTTATGACAACAAAAGAGACAATAAAACAGGTAAAAACAATATTATTCTATTTTTCTTTGCGTTAGGAACTACACACCTCCATTAATAGCTACATTAGTGACACATCATCCAATGATCATAAAGGCACCATAACATTCTAGTAATCAACATAAGTAACTTAAAAATTCCAAGGCATAAGAATAAAACCATTCTAGGGATTTGGAGAAATGGACATTGCCTAACATAAGTTAGAAGAACAAAATTGTTCTTATACAAGGCCCAAATAACCTAAGTAGAGGATTTCCCCAAGTTAATAAATCATAATCCTCCCCCTTTTAAGTGTTTTTACTCTCAAGAGACATGGGATAAATTTTGTTATCTCCATGGGAAGGATTCTACAAGAGACCGCTTGAGGATCTGACAGGTGTACCCAGATAGTTAAAACAAATTAAGGAATTGTGCTCTCCGTCTGGGGCTACAAGAGCTAGTTATAGAGTACAATATATTTGCGTCTAGCAGTCAACAAATGGTGAATGGTCGACAAATGGAAATTAAATGAACCTTGGTAGATGTTGCTTATTCCATCTATTTTTCTGATCTTGTCTACTTATTTTTTTAATGGTGAGTTGAGACTTCGGTATTCCAGTGATAGTAGATGTTAACATACATTAATTAACTCTTGTCCTTCACCTTCGATCTACAATCTAAATCAAACATTTCCAAATATGGGATGATCAAAATGTTGACAGCATTGAGGATTTCAATCCCTTGATAGGCACAGCATGGATTGTGATGAAGATGAGTTGTCATTGGTATAGTCAAGACACCAGTAAATGTTGTTGTATCTTTGACACATAAAAAGAAGTTGAACATGCGCAGGTCTCCTTAAGAATCGTCTATTCTTAAGAGGAACTTCACTTCATTAAACTCTCCTTCTAAATTACTAATAATTGTCATCTGGGTTCTAATTCAAATCCTTAAATCAATTTATGTACGATACATTTTGTGTGTATATCTTGTACGATTAATTAGATTTAATTTAATTACTCCACTTTTAATAAATTTGAACGTTGTTCTTTTATAAAAATGGCTTGAGTAAATACACATCACTCTTTTAAATATCTATACCTTACCAATTAATTAGTTAGTTAATTCCTTAAATCATCACTATCTTAGATTCAATGAAAGTTGATTGTAAATTAAAATATTAGGTCTAAGCATAGACATTTATATCATGTTTATTAAATTTTAAAATCTTGATAGGAAGATTTACAAAATCGGTGATGTTGTGGGTGGTGATAGCACGCTGTGAAGAGTTAGGTGCCAACTCAGAGCGATTCGTCAAGAGAACGCCAGAGAGGCACTTGCAACAATAAATCTATCAGACGACCTTTCAATGCACAAAGACTTCAGGTGATAACTCGCAGTCTCGATCGACCACGTAGAGGTTTTTTTTTGTGTTTTTCTAGAAAATCTACCATGCAAGGTAAGGAAAGGAATCACAGTCTATGGGAAAACACCGAGAGTGAACGAAATACAGGACATCAAGATCTCGGTACCAATAGACACAACTAAGGAATCACACTCTCCAAGAACATTTCATCGAATAAGTCCAACATTTATTCTCGAGCGGGGAGCGAGTCAATACTGAATAAGTCAGAGCATCTCTTCCTTTTGCCTTGCCTTGAGGGAACATGGTCTGTGGGCACAGTTGAACATGGCTCGTATTCAAATAATTCACCTGAAGAAGAGGTTAAAAGGGCCAGACCCAAAAGGTGTAAGAAGAGAAGGGACCCAGAGCCAAAAGAACAAGGAACTGTACAGTTGGTGTTGTGTAACAACCAAGGATAGAGATATAACTCAATACAAGGAATTTTGACTCAGGGAGGGATTCGTATCTTCTCCTAGCCAATACATTCTATCTCAATCAATCTCTAGCAAAACACCATATCCATGCATATAAATAATTAAGTCTTATCCTCATCAATCATCAACAGAGATACCCATGCCAGCATATATATGAAAAATTTAAATCGTATAACCATCAATCCATCATCTAAAAAAATTTATGATCTTTAACCGTCGATCTTCAACATAAATACCATGTCCAAGCATAATTAAAAATTTAATCTTATAAACATCAATCCAACATATATAAAATGGAATTAAATCTTCTAACCATCAACCCAACATATATATAAAAGAAATTATATTCTTATAACCATCGATCGTCAGCAGAAATACCATGTCCAAGAATAATTAAAAATTTAATCTTCTAACCATCAATCCAACATATATATAAAATAATTAAATATTCTAACCATCAATCCAACATATATATAAAATAAATTATATTCTTATAACCATTGATCTTCAACAGAAATACCATGACCTAGGGCAAGGATTTGATAATATTCTCCTATGCTTACACTCCATCCCACCCTCCGCTTGCTAACCATGAAGACCCCACCGATACCTCCCATCCAACGCTAGGGGTACTCTTCTTCCCCCTTAGCCCCCCGAGCCGTAAAGGGGCCACACACACGAACCAGAGAAAGCTATCTCCCAGCTCGCCTCGCAAGGTTGAGCTACCACTCTCTATCCTAGATGGGTATCCCAACTCCCACAAGAAAAATCAGTGAAGAGAAAAATCCAACAACATAACCTTATGCATATCAGTCGTCCCCATTCCCTTCCTCTCCCATTTATTTTGTAGAGTTCTCTTAGTGACTAGTTGGAAAAATGCACCTGTAATTATTTTGATTAAAATTTAGAAGGAATATTCTCCCCTGTACACTTGTCACCTGATCCCTTAGCTACATCAGAAATTCATTTAATTAATTAAATTAATTTTCCAATTTCCCTCACCCACCTAAAAGCATTCTTAAAACGCTCCTCGATGTCCCTTTATTTCCACACATTTCCTTAATGATTGGTTCCTTTCTTAAATCTTAGTTGAGTTCAAATTTGGAAAGTTCTCTAGACTAGATTCCCTTCTATGTTCCACATTCCTGTTGTATTTAAGTTTCCCCTTTTTGGTCTAAGTTCCAAATTAGCAAGTTTTGCACATAGCCAACCATTAAATTTTTGGATAAATTATTTCTCCTTTAATTTTTAAATTTGATTTTTTTCTTCATTACCCCTTTATAAATTGATGAATTAGTTTTTCATTATACCCCCAAATATACCTATGCTCTAATTTCAATTAGGCTTAGAAAATGGTTTTTAAGGGAAATTTTATTATTATTAAACTTTACTCATACAATATTTATTTTAAGGTTGACCAAGTCAAAATGAGATATTGTTTTCTAGGTACCTAGGTTCATTGACTCATCAGTGTCACAACCGCGACATTCCCTTCAAGACACACTATGTTCTCCAAGTGTTCCACTCACATTTATCCATGTTTCATTTATGTGACATGCCCTTTAAGACACATTACGTGCTCCAAGGTTGCCACTCACCTTTTGACGGATTTTGGTATACATCCAACCCTTTGAGTCGATACTCCGTTAGGTGACCTTGTGGGAGACTAAGGGCCTCTAAGGAATAAGGAACCTGTCATATTGCATGCCCCTTAGAATGTTCATGTGTGATTGTCTCATTCTGCCCTCACGAAATCGTGGATCTGTTGAACTAGGTAATCGCTAACCTACAGTTCGAGCCACAGAGGGAATGCTAGTAGGCTGTTGCAGGGATGCTACCACACCTCTCCCTCAATATCTCTAGTTGTCGTGCATGACCCCTTTTCTCCAAATGTGAGTCTGATTAGAAAGTTATCGCCAGCCTACATCCATCAATGAAACATGTCAGCGATCCATAAACAACATCATAATATACTAGTCATATGTCACATATGAAATAAAAGAATACCCAAACCACAAAGAGTCCACTCCTTGACTCAATCTGGAGTCTAAGGAGGTCCATTGATGCCATTGACATCCTCAATCTGTCCAAAGTCCTGCACACTTAGGAGAAACCAATCAATAGAATCTGTCGACACATATATAATCAAATAATGTATCCTCATATCCACAACATCATCATAATCCATAAGTGAAACAATCAATCATATAATGAACTGGATCACTTGCATGAAAGTGTCCTCAAAGAATAAGTCAAATCAGGTGTGTGCAAGAGTAGGATTTTACATACACCCCCTCTTCTTTTAAACTTCGTCCTGAAGTTTCATCATATACAAGTGCAGAGAAAAAAAGTATTTGAAAATATCTAAATGTCTAGCTATCAATTAAAATGGAAACTGCTGATGCATATCATATGTGTCCTCCCAGGTATCCATGTGTGGACTATAATCGTCCCACTGGTCCTTGACCTGATCGACTGTTCGACGTCGTAACTGTCGAATGCGATGGTTCGGAATGCAGATTGGCTCTGCCGTGAGCGCACCCTCGCCCAACATCCGCCAAGAAATCAAGTCAATCACATGCATAGGATCACTGACCTAAAGTCGCTCACATACACAAGATAAACATCTTGCATACACCTCAAAGAATGAGGCACAATTAGCCGTTAATCCCTTCACAATTATGGTCATGCAATGTGCATCAACAAAACCCTTATGTTGATCTTGCACTTCTTCCATCCCTTGTTCGTATCATTTGTAATTGTTATTTCAATTCTTGGGTCACTTCTGGTCTTACCAGGACCCCATCCTCGAGTTGATCCCAACTCAAAGGCATCCGACATGGTCACCCATAAAGAAACTCAATGGTGCCATCTTAATGGTACCTTGATGGTTGTTGTTGCACGCAACTCGGCTAGCGACAATAACTATTCCCAATTTTTCTATTGGTCTAACACACACATACACAACACAACCTTCCCAATTTGGTTTGTCCCTTTGGTCATCCTATCTATCTCAGGGACATGTTGTACTAAAGTTCAGTGTTGTTCCCAAGGCCTCTTGGGAAACTCGTCCAATCTTCTTACAAACATCGATCTCCTGATCGGATATGATTCTTTTGGTATGTCTAACAGTCTCAATATCTTGCTGATATAAAATCTAGCTACACTTGGTGCCTGATACGTCATATTCACAGGGATAAAATGTGTACTCTTCATCAGAGTGTCTATTACCACAAAATCGAGTCATGCCTCCTTTCCGTCAACAGAAATTTCCCCAATGAATCCCATCGAAATGAACTCCCATTTCGATTTCGGAATAGTGTGTAGCCGTAGAAATCCTGTCCGATGTCTATGTTCAACCTTCACCTGCTGACCTTCTAGAAATATCGCCACATAGTTGAAGATGTCCTCCTTTATCCCTTCCAGAAGAATAAGTGCTAAAAGTCAGCTCTCCTCTTTGTGACTTCGGGAGGAGCCATGCACATTGCTCTATGAGCTTCGTTTGAGACTCAAATTCTCAACACGTAATATGGTTATTATACCTCATTAATCTGTCATTTTCCATAGTAAATCCCTCAAATTTTGGTACTAACCTGTTGTTTTGTCTGATAAATTCCTTAACCTCTTGATGCCAGTCATTGTCGCGTTGTAGTTAGAATCCTTTCACATAGATTTGTCTTAAAGAGGTATCACCGATAATATGTATGCTCTTCGACTCAACGCATCCACCACTCTGTTCACGGTTCCCTTTATGTAGGTAATCTCGAAATCACACTCGCTAAGCATTTCCGACCAATGCCTTTTGCCGCGATTTCAAGTCGCCTTGTGTAAAAAGTGTTGTAAACCACATTGGTCTATTTTTAGTTCAAATTTTCATCCAATTAGGTAGTGTCTCCACACTCTCAGGGCATACACAAAGTCTAATAACTCCAAATAGTGTGTTGCGTAGTTCTCCTCATGCCTTCTTAGCTTCCTTGAGGTGTAAGCGATCACTTGACCGTCTTGCATCAAGACTCTGCCTAAGCCTTCATTGGATGCATCAGTGCACACCAAGAAGTATTCGTCCATGTCAGAGAATTTTAGTATCGTGGTTGTCGTCAAAAACTCCTTGAGCCTTAGAAATGCTTCCATGCATTTCTTGGTCCACACAAACTTCTTGTTCTCCTTCTGCAATTCTGTATTCAAATTGCTATCTTCGAAAAACCCTCAACAAACCGTTGATAATATCCTGCTAACCCCTAAAGCTATGTACTTCTGGGACATTTGTCGACACAGGCCATTCCATGATAGCCTCTACCTTCATTGGATCCACAACGGTATCTTCGTCAGAGATGACATGCCCAAAAAAGATCATTTCGACAGTTTCCCAAATAATTTGTTCTCTCGTAGACACTGTAGTATGAGGCGCAAAAGTTTGTCCTAGTCTCCCTCGTCTGAAATTATATAAAAATATCTCAATGAGTACTTGAACAAACTTGTCCAAGTATTCGCGGAACACCCCATTCATCAAGCTCATGAATACCCCTGGGGAATTTTTCAGTCAAAACGGTAACTCGTAGTGTCCCAACCTCATCTTAAACGTGGTGTTAGGAATGTCTCCCTCCTTGATATGTAACTGGTGATACCCTGATCTCAAGTCGATCCTTGAAAACACTGTCACTCCCTTCATCTGATCAATAGTTCATCTATCCTTGGCATCAGATATTGGTTCTTGATCGTTTCCTTGTTCAATTGTCGGTAGTCAATGAAGAATCTCCATGATGCATCCTTATTCCATATAAAAATAACATGCACACCCCACGGTGACACACTTGGAAGTATAAGTTCTAATTCCAACAACTCTTCAGTTGCATTTTCAACTTCTGTAACTCAGGGGTTGACATGATAAGGTGTTCTTGCTAATGGTTCGGTTCTAGGTTTCGAGTCAACGGTAAATTCCATCTTTCCTTTGGTGGAAAACCCGACAACTCTTCAAGGAACACATCTGCAAAATCTTCAAGGAACACGTCCGCAAACTGTCGTACTACCAGAAGGTCTTATAATACATCCACCAAGACCTTGTCATTCATCTCTAGGATTGCATATAACTTGCATCCTTTGTGCATATTCCTTCAAATCCTTAGGGAAGAGATGAACCTCAGGGATACTCCATGTTTTCTTCCTACAATCACTCTTCTCCTTCCCTCATCGTCGGTTCAACTCAACCGCTTCCCTCACTGTTCAACATCACATCATGTGATTCCAACCAGTCCATACTGATCATGACATCATAAGATATTAAGATCGTGACATAGTTCAGACTTTGTTACACTATTCCCCAGGTTGAAGCGATAGTTCATACCCCTTCCTCCAACCATTCAGTTGGCACCTCACGCCACTTCAACGAATCTAAACTTGTCGGGTCCAATTCCCTTACCTAATCCCATCAGCGCGGTACTAGAAATATATCTCTCTATAGCACCGAGATATAAAAAATACTAAAAGTTTGGTTGGTGATGGTTCCTGATGCCTCGAGCACAGTGGACTAGTGCTCGACCTAGTGGTTATTCACCGCAGTCATGAATCCTATGGGCCTTACCCATATTCACAATGATAGTGTGTCATGTCGACTTGGTCGCTCTGGCCCTCTCAACTGGATAGTCGCACTGGTAATGTGGCTCTCCACATGTTCAACATCTGGTCTTTGGTCCAATACTCCTGGTCCCCGAGGTAGTAGTTGTTGGCCCACTAGCCTGAAACCCTGGTCTGTTCCACTAAAAAAGACCAACCACGATCGTTTTTGAATCGATGGTCCTCTATAGGGGGTTCTAAGTTGAGGAACCCGTTGTCATGGTGCCGTGAATCAAGGGTTCTATAGACGTATCTTAATACCAATATGTCTTTTTTGGTTGGCAACTGATGTTGCTGTGCACCAGATGTAGTCATTCCAGACGGTCTTGTAGGATTTCCGCCCTGACTCCTGCAGTCAATTCTTCTTCAGCTAAGAGGCCTATTGGACTACATCGTTCAATGTATGAGGTATCTAGACCCTCTCCTTCACAAAAAATATGGAGTCAAGGTCGAACATGGATTTGATGACCTTCATCTTCTCCACATTCAGATGCGGGGCATACCGAAGTAGATCCATAAATTTGGTCTCATAATCCAGCACCGTATGACCACCCTGTCGTAAGGCACTGAACTCATTGAGATGACACTCAATGAATTCATCTGACAATTACTTCTCCTGGAACCGTACCTCAAACTGTTCCCATAAAACGACTTCAACGACCATGTTTAGCTGAAGTAGGAGCGTCTTCCACCATAGAAGAGCGCTCCCCTATCTGAAGACCATCATGCAGACCTTCATGTTGGAGGTCAAAATCATGAAGCACGAATCACGAAGCGTGAATCACATCGCCTTGCTCTCCAGCCATGCCGTGGCAGCTGAGCCATCCGTGGCACTCATGGACTCGGGAACTTAGCCCTCTCAAGTTTTCCATGAAAGCTACCAGTGTTGGCTGGAGTGCACTATGGACTCACAGGGGTACAGGCACCCTGGCCTCATCTCAGTACAAAATATTAGTCAAGGCCTCTGACATTTCCCTAGAAGGACCTTGTCAGACCATCCACATCACTTACAACAATCGACTACCACCCAAGGACTTGTTCCTCCCCCTTGGGGTTAGAATCATAGTGCGTGGGCGCTTCTGGAGGTGTCGCACCTCCTTCCCCAACACCATGTTGGCAATATCTGCAACGTCCTCTAATCATGATTCCCGCTAGGACAAGTTAAAATTTTAATTAGCACTACGTTATTAATCAAAGGTTTAACTCAGTAGAAGGCGTGACTATCCACACTGGTAGGGTTGAACCCGCTTTGATACCATATGTAACAGCCCCTCCGTTATGAAAACAAAAGTGACAATAAAACAGGTAAAAGAAAAATGTTTTTCTTTGCGTTAGGAACTACGCACATTTATTAATATCTACATTAGTGACACATCATCCTATGATCATCAAGGCACCATAGCATTCTAGTAATCAACATAAGTAAATTAAAAATTCTAAGGCATAAGAATAAAACCATTTTGAATCAAGCACGTATCCACATCATTCTAAGGTTGTAAGTATAACCCACCTTATCATCCATCGATCAATAATTAATTGTTGCGCAAAAATAAGCTTTGATTCAATCCAACAACATTGATAATTAGGGTCACAAGGAAATCTAGTTATTAACCATCAACATGGAAAATTTAAAGGCGTTAGAAAAGATGTTAAATCAACATAAGGACAACCTTCATAACACAAGTGGTCCTATGACTAAACCACCACTCCTTACACCAAGTTGTCGTTGCGCGCAAAAGGTCTAATGTATACCCAACATACATTATATTGAAAATCAGTGCATGCAACAATTCTAGTTATTCAACTAGTCATTCTTCGACACTTAAGGGTCATTGCGCAAGAGGAGCTATCCATTATTCATGGCGCAACTACTTAAACTATTACACTAAACAATAATGTAGGTAAACAATTTCAACAAATTAGGGTTAAGCATTTATTTTAAAAAGAAAAAGACCAACTAAGGAGGGGATAAGGGTGGAATGCCCCAAGACCACATTGTAAGTTTTAAACCTGTGAAGTAAAGAAATGCATATAGATTCTTAAGAAAAACAAAATTTAATCAATGGCTCATTCACATAGTACACAAAGATTTATACCGGAAACCCTCAATCGGGAAAACCTTTCTTATATTCATTATATCAAATTTCACTATTCACTATACAATATATAAAATGTTTTTAGGTATTCTGTAGATACCAAAACCCTAATCCCTTAATCTGGGATTAATTTACAAAACCGCTAAAAAAATCAAAATCCGTAGTTGTCATATCTGACGTGCCCACACACACACATGGAAAGAATATAACACATACCCAACATTCTCCCACTTGTTGTTTTCTTTGCATCCAGGGGTCCAGGGGATTATATGGTCAACAATCCAGGGTAGCAATGCCCATTGTTACTCTACACCAGGAGAACTTTTATGTGCTCACAGACTTTGTCAATGAATCTGCAACATTCTTCAAAGTGTCAACCTTTTCCAGCAACACCTTCTTTTCCTCAACCATGTCTCTCACAAAGTGATACTGAACATCAATATGATTTGTCTTCGAATGATAAGCTGGGTTCTTTGCCACGAAGATTGCACTTTGACTGTCACAATCTAATCTCACTGCTTGTTGTACCAACCCAATACCTGAACACAATCTTTGTAACTGTACTACTTCCTTGCTTTCATGAGTGGTTTCCATGTATTCAGCTTCTGTAGTTGAGAGTGCCACTACAACCCGTCTTTTGCTCATTCAGCTGATTTCTCCTCCAAATAGGTTAAACACATACCCACTTGTAGATCTTCTGCGATCCAGATCTCCAGCCCAGTCTGCATCAACAAAGACATGTATGTCTAGCACTCTGTCCAATCTTGGTCTTCCTTGGTAGCACAATCCATAACTGGTAGTGCCACGAAGATACCTGAAGACCCTCTTTACTGTTGTCCAATGCTCCTTCCCTGGTTTTGACATATACCTACTCAAAATTCCCACTGCATGTGCAATGTCCGGTCTAGTACATACCATTGCATACATCAAAATGCCAACTACACTGCCATACGGAACATGGGACATGTCCTCTTCTTCTTCCTGTGTCTTGGGACACTGATCTGTAGATAAGTTTACACCTATAGGAATAAGAACCTTGACTGGTTTACTTCCATGCATATTAAACCTCTGCAATATCATCTCAACATATTTTCTCTGATTCAACCAGAGTTTCTTGTTTGCATGATCTCTTTTAATCTCCATTCCCAGAATGAATTTAGCAACACCGAGATCCTTCATGTCAAATTTGGAGGATCGCTGCGATTTCACCTCCTTGATAACATCCATGTTATTTCCTACCAACAA